>PVJO010001563.1:0-168694 GCA_004026905.1 Hystrix cristata
AGCTATTCCACTCTTGGCAACCACCAACGTGTTCTCCCTCCTGACTTCTGACTTTTCACTCAGACTAATGCCTTTGAGATCCATCCAAGTGGACATATATATACAGAGTTTGTCCTTTTTATTACTGAGTGATAGTCCACGGTATAGATGCAGCACAGTTCCTTAAACTCAACACCAACTGCAGAACACTTTGCTCACAGTTTTTGGCTGTTAAAAATAAGGATGCTATAAAAATTTATGAACAGGTTCTTGTGTGACATAAGTTCTCATCTTTCTGGGATAAGTGTTCAAAGATGTGATTACTGAAATGTAAAATAGGTATGTATTTAGAGTTGTTGTTTTAAGAAAATGACAAACTACTTTTCAGAGTGGCTATACTCTTTTAACACTCCCTCAAGCAATGTACTTACTTGATTTCTACATCTCTGTCAGAATTCCATTGTCGTGTTTATTTTAGTAGTTCTATTAGGTGTATAGTGAAATCTCGCCATGACTTCGCATTGTTTATATGTATTCAAGTCTGTTTGGAGGTGGTTGAAACTATTCTAGATATATAGGAAGACTGAATAGCATCCCACCTTTCATTATAAGTAGCTCTACAATCTCATGTAAGTCCTTAACTTGTAGAAATTACAGTTTCCTTTACTGAAAATTGTGAATAATGATAGCTACCTCACCTTCTTATTACTGTGATTATGAAATGTTGAAACATTTGTGGAAGTCTTACTATATATTACTCTTTTTTGAACTATAAAACCATTGCTTGTAATACAATGAAACTTCTTTGTGAATATTTAGAAATTTTGGATTCCCCCCTTCTTTTTCTTTTTGGTTGTTTCCATTCACCTTCTTCAACTAACATTTGCCTAATTTTTCTTCACCTAAAGTAAGAATCCTCAAGCTATTAAATTTTTTTTCACTTTTAGCCATTGCTATCATCAACATTCAAATAAATAAAGTGTCTAAAATATTTTGATTGAATTTTTTCCTTGTAGTGACAATAAATCATGCAGCGTCATGGTTTGAATGACAATTAGAAGTCATCTAGTTCACCGTCATTTCACAGATCAAGAGCCCAAAGCATTGTGTTTCAAATGACCTGTACAAGTTCCACATCTAACTGAGGCAATTACAAGAATATTCTTTCAGTGTGTAGACTCGTAGTTAGAGCCACAGGCTCACTGAATGCTTTTTGGTCCATCTACACAATTCCCCTTTCCCTCTATTACTACATACAACATCGTTCCTTTCTCTGCTTACTGATGGATGCTTCGTGCATACATCTCCTTCAGGGCGCACCTGTGTGCTTCTGGTTTCCATGCTTCCACCCATAATGGCCAATATCCTTCCTCTTTCCTTGAAAGTCTTCCTGTGCCCCATCAAATCCCTTCCCAGGCACACAGTCTTCACATTCCTCCTAGTCAGCCTTACTCCCCCTTCTCCAGTTACTGCCTTTAGCCACCTTCATTATTCTGTCTTCCCCCTTCTCCATAAGTAATTTGCCTGTCAGAATCGCCTACTGCTTCCCTCACAGCTCATAACCCAAAACCTATATTTGTGCTTCCTAAAGGACTTTCACCTCCTTATTCCTTTCACCCTAAGTATCCTTGTATGTAATCTTTCTCTACACATTATTTAGTAACAAAGCATTTCAGTTTTCCTTATAATTATTTCTCTTTTGTTATAATAATGCAGAATATAACTTACAGTGATTGGTTGGTGTATTTTACTTTCTTAAAAAAAATAATTCTATGCTCATGGGAAAATGCAAAAAAGAAAAAAAAATGCACAAGGAGGTCCCACGTACTTATCACTCAGGCTTCCCTAACATTAGCATCCTGCATAATTATAGTATCAAAATCAGGATATCGACACTATTACAATCCACAACTTATTCAGATTTCATGTGTTACACGTGCATCTGGTGTGTGTAGCTCTAAGTAACTTTGTCACTTGTGTAACTTCATGTAATCACCACCGGAATCAAGTAATTTAATTGTATCACCCCTACAAAACTCCATTCTGCTACTCTTTTATAGCCACACCTACACCTCTTTATGCCTATCCCTAATCCCTTTCAAACAGTAATCTATTTCATTATCTACAATTTTCCATATGCATTTTGTAGTACAGTGTCGTCTTCACGGTATAACTGAAATCATTGTGTAATTGCTCTCTCTCTGTGTATCTCTCTCTCTCATTTTCCTTACTCTGAAATCTACTTTAGCTGATATTTATATTTCCACTCTTACCTTCTTTGGATGGATGTTTGCACGGCGTACATTTTCCCATCCTTTTTACTTTCTGGGTGCCTAAGTTGCTATACTTCAAGTGAGTATTTTGTAGACAACTTATACACTTACATCACGATTTTCAATCCATTGTGCCAATCTATTTTTTTTAAATTGGTGCATTTAGGACACTTAAATTTAATGTAACAATGGATAAAGATTGAAGATTTCTTTCGTTTGTTTTCTCTGCCATCTTCCATTCTCTATTTTATATTTTATGGCTTTTCGTGTGTTATTTAACATCTTTTAGATTTTCATCTTGATTTAACTCTAGTGTTTTTAAGTGTTTCATTTTATACACAATTTTTAATAGTTGTTCTTGGTTTTACAATGTATACATATAATTTATCACATTCTCCTAATATTGGCATTTTGCTAATTTGAGTGAAGCAAATAAATGTTACCTTGTTTCCATTCCTTTACTCTAACCTGTTTATAAATGTCTTCACCATTTCTGTGCATATACTGGGGATCTAATAAGACTGTTATGGTTTTGCTTCAAAAATCAAATATGATTTAGAAAGCCCCATAGGAAAAAGAAAACATATTGTCTTTTCTGTATTTTTACTCTTTCTATTTTTTTTTCTTCCTTCCTGGTGTTACATGTTTCCTTCTTTTCTCATTTTCTTTTGTTTTAACAAATTTCCTTTACCTATGCTTCTAGGGTAGGTCTGTTGGCAAGATAAATTCTCTTAGAGTGTTTTTTTTTTTTTCCTTCTGAGGATGATTTGCTATCTTCTTCCAACATCTATGGCCAACAGCTGGCATCAGTTGATTATCATTTCTCATTTATATTGTAGTTTCCCAGGTTCTTGGTATAATAAATGAGTCTTCTCTTGTATTCTCGACATTCTGGTTGTTATGTTAGAAGATTCTGGCTCCTCTCTAAACCTTCTTTCTTTAGCTCTTAGTCATCATGCTTAGCTCCTAGGTGTATCATGTGGGTTGTGACCTATTTGGGTGGGCATTAGTTTCAGTGACAGCATAGTTTGACCCTGCATTGCCTTTACTCCTCTGGTCTCTTTTACTGTGTCGGTGTTGCTGCAGCTCCTGCTCAGTTCTCATAGGTGCTGCATGTGTGAGCTAAAGGAAATCACTGGGTCATCTTCTGCTAGAGGGCTAGGAAAGGGGCTGAGGGAGCCGGGCCTGGGTGTCCTTATGACACTGAGTTAAGGCAAAGAGAAAGTGGGTTGTACTATGAGGACTTTGAAGTTGTTGCTTTCTGGAGATTTCATTTAGGTCTAGGGCAGGTGTTGAGGTCGGTTACAGTTTAGATCCGAAATGTTCCCCAGAAAGTCTCACATGTTCAGAGGTGCGGCTTGGTGATTATGATTGGATTATGGGGCACTATTCTCATCAGTGCATCCAGTTAAATAAGGTGGGTAAGTCGGGGGTGTGTTTATAGAGGGTATCTCTCACTCTAGCTCTTTTTGCGCTCTCTGGTTCCTGGATGTCATGGGTTGAGCAGTTTTCCTCTGCCAAGCCCTTTCTCTATGCTATTTCTGCCTTGGAGCTGGCTAACCATGGACCGTACCTTCTGAAACCATGACTTTAAGAAACCTCTCCTCCACTCATGTGTGTCAAGTATTTGGCTCAGGGAAGAGAAAGTTGGCAAATTAATACAAGCTCTCTAGTAAATCTCTCATGGACTCGCCCTGTTCCAGTGCTATATGAAATAGAAAGAAGGCTGGGGATTTAGCTCAGTGCTTACAGTGCTTGCCTCGAAAGCACAAGGACCTGAGTTCGATCCCCAGCACAAAAAAAAAAAAAAAAAAAAAAAAAAAAAAAGAAATAGAAAACCCAGGAAATTCACCATGTTGTTTTTCCTTAGGTCTGGAGCTTACTAAATCAGCCCTCCTTGTTTCCAGATTTCTGAGTCATTATCATTGTCTACTGAACAATCTTAGGGCATGCGTTTGTACGTAGAAGGGTAGAAATGTGATCCTATGCCATCTAGTTCCAGAAATACAAGTTCCTAAGTGCTTTTGTGTATTATTTAATTTTTACAACTGCTTTGAGTTAAGATAATATACAACCTTATTTTTCACATATGATAGGTTAGAGAGGAAAAGTTAAAACTAATGAGACATCAAGGCAAAGAACAGAAAATTTAAGTAAATCACATACACACACGTCTGCTTTATGTATATACACAGATAGTTATGACTGCAATCTTGAATCAATTTATAGTTACAGTAGCTACTTAAATCACAAAACAATTTGGAATGAATAAACAAGTTTTTAAATTATTTTATTTTGATACACTTTTTTGCACATCATTATATTTGTGTTCAATTTGTCACAATTTTTCATGTCACTTCTTGGGAAATCAGACATAGGAATATTTTCTAGCTCTGTTATTTTATTATCACAATGAAGAAGAAAAGTTTTATGAATTGGTCTTTCTTACAAACCAAGATGTGACCTCTTATTAAGGTCTAAAGTAATACTTCTATGTTTTTAGGCATTGTATTTATTGCCAATTAAAACTTCTTGAGATATATATATATATATATATATATATATATATATATATTCTTTTTTGTAGTGTTTTTTCCTAAATTTACATAGACTTGTTTTCACATTAGTGCATATATTGTAGGATTTCCACACTTTGGTGAGAAAACATTTCTTTGGTTTCACATAACTAAGGACAGTGTATCCCAAGTCATGAAATAGAAATGAAATAATCCAATTAAGGTGGAGAGAAAGACATAAAGAGAGTTGCCTCAAGCCAGATTATATTTACATTCACTGCAATGATTCTCTTGTAAAGGTATGCTTTTATTGCATTCAGTATCTTCAATGAAAACAATAACTATAAATGTAAATACGAACATTTATACTTTATTCTAGAGTTTACACAATTCTTTCACATATGTAGTTTTCATTTTGCTATGAATTTCCTACATTTCATGAATTAATGAGAGTTCCAGTTTTCTGGACTGTTACTTTCTAGGTTAAGATCCTACCTCTACCCTTTCCTAGCTGTATGATTTTGAACGGGTTACTTAATCTGTCCCTCGAATTCCTCACCTCTAAGGTAATACGGTTTAAAGGAAGAGTAACTGAAAACATCAAGTAAAATATTTCGAATAATGCCTGTACATAATACATACTTAATAGGTGTTACAGTTCTCCATTTTATACACGGGCACCATGTGGTTCCACAGATAAGCATAGCTTATATGCAAGAAATGGATATATGTCATATCTTATACTAATATGTTTCACATTAAATGAAATGAATTTAATTTTTAAAAATGCTTTTTGTAGAATTGCATTTCTACAAAAGCTGAAGACAGGAAGAGTTGGTAGATACCGTATTAGAGTACCGAGAAAGACATTTACTGCCTGTCACCAAGCAACTGCTTTGGAGCACGGAGTGCTTGTCATTATAACATCTCTGTGAACATCAGCACGATTCCTTAGGACACCATGACCTTGCACGTTGATAATCATCTCTTTGGACTAAGACAGAGCTCCACAATCAAAGGACGGCAAGTCAAATCAGACTTGCACACGTTTTTGTACGGTCAGTGAGTTGAAAAAGGTTTTGAAATAGGAAACTCTGTTTTGATTTAGTGATGGGAAAGAAGTGCAACCCTCTCAAAAATAATTCTAGAATTCTCATAAGTAGATATGTACTACAAAAATTATGATCACTTATTATGTTATAAATTACATCAGTTAGGAATTTGTGGGAATGTGCTTGCTCTGTTTCATGTCTATAGACTATCCTTGATTTTGCCTCTTGGCCTGCAAAACCTAAAATACTATTTGGCTCTTGACAGAGAAAGTTTGCCAATTCTTCCACTACAACATTAATGTGACTTTTCTATGAGAAGATTGCTCTTTTGACCATCAGGCTGCAGTTCGCTTTGGACTAGATTTTTCCAGTAGTGGTTATAAACTGTCTCTGTTAATCAGTGCTGATTTTTATCTAAAACATGTAATATTCAGATTGGGGATTTGAAAATATTGATTTGGAGTTTATGTTAAACCAAAGTGAATTTCTTTGTAATTTTATCCTTATATTATGACTCTGTAGGAGGAAGGTCAACCTTTCTCAACCCAGCAGAAGGAGCCTGCAGGCGGTGTGAGGGGTTCTTGTCCTTGTCTTCCTAACCCAGAGTTTTTTCCTTCTGTGAAAATCCAGAAGGCACATTATTAGACTTAGTAGAACAAAAACATTAGGTCCTATAAAATTATTTGAAGCTGTGTTTTCTTTTCCTTGATGGTGAAAATCTTGAAAACTCATTTTAAACTCATGAAACTATTAAAATTTTTGCTGTGTGTGTTTTCCCTTGGGCTTTAAAATGCTATCATGCTTTTTAACCTGCATCATTAAATGTTATTTATCATTTGTTTTATTTTTTCCAAACTAGTTTTTCTGTTATCAGTATATTCTCTTCTGTTCTAGCTCAAATGTCACACATATTTGTTATGGTTTTTATCTAGATATCCCTCAAGAGTTTCGTGCCCTCATAGGCAGAACTTCAGGAAGGTGATTGGATTATGGCCATTTATAGCTGATTTGCTGTTAGGAGGTGGGGTCTGGTGAGAAGAAGTGGGTCACTGGGGGCCTGAAATGGAAGGGGTATCTCCCTCCCTAGGTCCTTTCTACCTCTCTGTTTCCCGTCCGACATGAGATGAGCAGCTATTCCTCTGCCAGGGACAGGGGTCTCCATACATAGGGAAAAGTTAGGTTACATAAAGGCCTAATTGAACTTTATTAAAAATTAATAGACAATTTTGACCTCTACAGCCAGACTCTGAAAGGCAAAGGTAGATATAATCCAATAGTTTAGAAACATAAAGGCCGCTAGATTCCAACAATTAAAGAGACAAAGACAAAGGAACTAGTTTGGGGAAGGCCCCAGGTAGTGTGATTAACATAAAAATCACAAACTTCCCCTTTATTTGATACTCATATATACATAATCTGACCCTAAGGCACCCACCTATAATCTTACTCTCTACCACAGGACAAAGAAAGGTCACTTGGCTAAGAGAAATCCGAGGCAAAGGTGACAGACAAGCCCAGGAACCAATCAGATTCCAACAGCCAACACAAGGAAAAACCCAATAAAAAGGGACTACAGAGAGGGTCCACAAGTATTTCACTTTAGAATGCTCCCTACTGGTCGAGCAGCTACCTATCATCTCTCTTTTCCCCCTTTTTCACCATCTTTAAGTAAATTGTCTTCTCTTAGTTTAAACTTGGTTTCTTATTTCTTTACTGTAGCTGGGTTTACGATTGCTGGGATTTGCATTTTCTAGCAGGGCAGCAGCTCACAGTCCACCTCTGGACATAATGATACCCCAGTGCCTTGCTGCCCTGCCAACCAGGGCTGAAATCTCTCCAAACTGTGAGCCAAAATAAATCTCCCCTCCTTTAAATTGCAGGTGAGGGCTATTATGTTTTGGTGATGAGGAGAGTGACTGTGACAATAGTTAATGTTCCAGTATCACTTTACTCCACCATCTCCTCCTCTGATACAATTTTGTTTTGACATATAGAATAAATTATTGTGCAGTGTACTCAAATAGTATTTGAGACAGAATATTATGGTGTAGGCTGTCAAACTGGAACCATAGTCTCTTCTTCGCTTATTGCTTTCTGGAAGTATGAACATGACCAACTGAATGAATTCCTGTGAATCTCAGTTTCCTCTACACAGATTGGAGATAAGCATAGTCTCTAACTCAGAGAACTGTGCGAATTAAAGGAGGTAATATATATCAGTTGATTGGAGCATTTGGAACACAAACAGTACTTCATAAAGAGAGTTATAGTATTGTAACAACTGGGAAGAAATTATGGTTCAGGTGATCTAATCCCAACATTATATAAATGAGGATGCAGGAGCCAGAAAAATCTAACAGTCATACCCAAGCATTCCTCTCAACAGCAGGTCTGGATTCAAACTTGTCGTTTTAATTTAGCTGTGCAACTAACAAGCTATTTTATAAGAGCAAAAAACCACCTTCACTCCTTCAAAAGTGTAGTTTATAAGGCACAAACATGACAAAACTAATTATATCAATCTCTACTCATTTGTTCATAGGACTATCGGCCTGGACAAGCCTCTCAGCCCATCCCTTCCTAGGGCTCTATACAAAATGTTACAAGATCATAATAATAGGTAGTTGGACATATATAATCTATTCTTGCAATACAAATATTTAGAAATTTTCCCCATTAATAGTAATAACAAAAGAATCGTATCACCCTTTATCTAATAAGCACTTAACTCTGTACCATGTCTGTGCTGTTAGATTGAGATATATTATCTAAACTTTTTGCAAAGATCATGAAAAGTAGGAATCATTCTTCCCAAACATTGATAGTGTTAAACTGTAAAAAAAAATTTTTTTTTTTAAATAAAAAAATCTGTAACCTGTCGAGATCTAATTAGGATAAGTTCCTAGAAATCACTTTCTGTAGGCCTTATTGCCTCTATGGGGCTTGCCACTAAAATATTTCAGTGCCCCCTAGAGGTAAAGAGGGATGTGCACTTGTCAGACCCCAGAAAGAAGAAGCCACATGGGATTCAGCAGGTCTGTCTGTACAGTACAGTCACTCACAGCCTCTTCATTCTCCATACTTAGGTGGCTCAGAGACAACCACAGAGCAGTCTCAAGCTGGGCTTCACAAACTCTAGGGTCCACAGAAACCACTTGGAAAGCTCTGGTTTCCACCCCCAGAATGTTCCGTTGTAAGGGAGTGAGGATTTGCATTTCCAGCTATTGCTCCTGGTGATTCTTAGGCTGTGGGTCCTGGACCACACTCAGAACATTGGGCCTGGAGAATTTTCTCCAAGCTGAGGCTTTTTCTATGAGCAGGTCTGGTTTCAGTTCCCTTGGGGTTCTGGTGCTGTTAAAACCCAGCTCTGCACTGTTCCCTGGATATGACCGTAAACTGTGTGTACAGGGGTACAAATGTCTCCTGCAGGAGGATGATAGCTCCTGGAACACTGTAGAGTCCTTGATTCCCAAGAATTCCAGAGCGTCTATCGGTACAGTGGGGGAAGGGAAACTAATAGGAATCGGAGGTCAGAGAACTCAGGTTCTGTTCCTGGCTCTGCCACTTAATCACCTGTCCTGGCAGCAGACATCCTCTGCTATGGGGAAGCAAACCCCCAGCCACCCGGAATCACACTGTGGCTCTAATTCTCTCAAACTGTTTGATGCTTAGTACTCATGAAACAAATTCCAGTTCAGTTTTAATTTCTGTGATACTAGGGCTTCATATCTGCATTTCTAAGAAAAGAAATTGTGAAAAAATAGATAATTTAACAGTCTCCAACAATGGAAACTGCGATGAAGACGGATCTAAGATTTAGTCTGTAAGCTTCATGAATTTGATCCGCTATTACTGTTTCCTACCTTTGTTTAAATGTAGAGACTATAATTTTCACTCATCCTTACCTTTTTTTCTTGTGTTCCCAATGTTTACTCTCTTTCCTGTATATTGTAACTCTATAACCTTTTGTTAAAAATATCATTTGGGTTACTTTTTCTGCGTGGATTTTAAGAGTCTTAATTGTTTCTAAATTGTTCTAGCTACAGGATTTCTTCTCAAGATAATAGGAGACTGGACGGCTGGCTACAGTGGAATCCATTTATGCCTAATCCAGGTCAGGATTTATGGAGACCCCATGTGGTAACAAGAGGCACGACAGGCTTTTCTTGGGGCTGGCTGTGTAGTCAAAGGGAAACGCAGGGCACATTTGGAAGCAAAGTAATCCAGAAAAAATTAAAACCTACATGATGATGTTACTGAAGCATACAAGGCCTCCAGAAATTCTCCTGCAGTAATACTGAAAGAATAAATAGTAACATTTGAAAAACCGAGAAACCTGGTCACTCATGTATATGTTTCCTGTTTGTTACTGGCTGAAAAGTCGATGACACACAAAAAATTTAGTGTGCTGTGGTTCTCAGGAATTAGTCTTTTTTTCTTGGTGAAGTTCACTGGGCATATCTTTTTATATAAATCTGCATCAAATTAAAAATATGTTTCTGTGGGCATATTGCTATGAATGTTATTTTCAGCTCTGTTTTGGTTTCACACAAAATGGAAAGCAAGCAGGAGAGAGAATTAAACCCGAACTCGTGTCTAAGAATCTTAGTCATGTCGATAATATCGATAGTATTTATGAATACGATATTTGGAATGCAGGATACATTCTTGCAATTAAAATGCAGAACAATGATTCTTTCTGGTGGTTAGAGTAGAACACAAATATGTCTTGCTGCCAATAAGGTATTAAAGTTGTGAAATTAAATGAGTTAGTATATCAGTAAACATGCTGTAACCACATAATTTACCGATAGGGCTAAAGAAAATTCCCTAGGGGAAGAACGCTTCCACAGTGACAGGTACTCGTTCTGTACCACATTTTCTTAATGTGACTACGGCTTCTTTCTCCTTCTTAAGGAAGTTATATAACAGACCTTTAAGCTAAAATCTAGAAGGATAACCGCATTAATAAATGTCGAACGTATTGAAAACTTTAAAAGAAAAATATACATATAGCAGTGGAATTAAAATGAGTTTCAGTTGAGGTTTTGAACGGGTACCCTGCTTTAGAAATGTCCTTTAAAGGGCTTTCAGGGAGGGCAGAAGTAACCACTGGGAAAGGATATTTGGAAAGTTTAACTAGGAAAATTAAAAATATTGCAGGGACATCACGTTGAACATACTCTAGAGTTAAATAAACCACTTAATTATCAAGACACCTACTATATGGCAAACATATTGTTAAATGCTAAAAATACAAAAATGAATTGGACAGGTCTTCCTGCTTTCAAAGGAGCTACAGATAATTATAGAAGTAATTACTATACTGTAAAGCTGGCATGAGGCTGGGAGCTTGCACACATTGTGGTGAAAGCCTTTCACAGGTGGAGGGAGACCAGCAGAAAGAAAGAGGTGGTGCGTCCTAAATCCGAGGGAAGGAGCTGACTCATTTAGGTGTCCTTTCAAACCTGTAGTGACACTGGGGGAGACGCAGAATGGTCGCTGTTGCCAGAACACATCATGCTAAAGAGACAGAAGAAACAAGGAAATCCTCTTTCGGAACAGTGGGGGAAAATATCCGGAATTGCCCTGGAATAAAGAAAAGCTTCTGGTACAATTTACGTTGCTATAGGAATTCATCTTTCCTCTTCCTTTACCTCCTAAGAGAGTGAAATCGCACAGACAGTCAAGCCCTTGGAGTTTTGGGAGCCTGTTGTGTACTGAAGGCGTCAAGTGTGTGCCTTGTTAAGTGCGTGAGCATCAAGAAAGGGTTAAATGGAAAGGGGCGGCGTGGAGCGGGAAGGCAAGCAAGAAGGCTGCCGAGCACCGTTTTCCAACTTGGAAAAACTCTGAACTTTGAAGCTCCCCAAAATACACCGGCGTGTGAGCGCGGGCAGATCTATTCCGGTAAGGTTTCTTTTAATTTTAAATCGTAATCTCTCTCTCCGACCCCCTTCCTCGTGTGGCCAAAGCTGCAGCGCAGGCGCTCGCAGCGCTGCTTGTTTACGAGCTGCCTTCAGCGCCGCTCGCGCCGGCCCGCCCGCTGCCCCGACCCCCTCGCGTCGCCGGGTCACCGCCGGGCCCAGGCGCAGGGGGCGGGGCGGGGAAGCGCCTCCCGCCGCAAACTTCGCCGGCGCGTGGGAGCCGGGGCGCGAGCCGGGCGCACGGGAGCGCGCCGCCAGCCGGCCTCACCTCTCCCCGCGAGGTGCGGGCTCCTCGCGCGCTGCCGGGGGCGGGGCCCGGCTCGCGGGGCGGGGAAAAAGGGGCGGGGCTCGGAGGGCTATATAAGGCCCGCGCCAGCCTAACTTCGGACTTGGGGTTATTTATTTGGGAAGCGCCTGGACGGAGGGGAGTCGGCGGCGGCGGCGGTGGCTGCCGCAGACGGCGCTTAAAAAAAAAAGAAAAAAAAAAAAGGAGGCGGCGACGACGGTGGTGGCTGCGGCGACAGCGGCAGCAAGGGATGGGCGCGCCGAGGCTCCGGGGCGCAGGCCGGAGCTGCCGAGCTTTCCCGGCGCGGCGGGAGTGCTGAGAAGGGGAGCCCCGGGCCCCGCAGCCGGCTCCAGAGGCGCGGGCTGGGCTTTTTGTTCGACTGCGCTGAGCATCTGGCAGCCGGAGCGAACAACTCCAGTTCCAGCAACGACCCACCTCCAGCAGCCCGGGGAGACTTCGGCGGCGGCGTCGGTCCTATTGTTTAGACACTTGCCAGGGGCTCGGAGCGGCAGACCCCGCTCTCTGTCGCCGCCTTCCCTCTCCCCCACCTCCTTCCCGGGAGCTGGAGGCGAGGAGAGCAGCTGGGAGAGGGGAAGGGGCGGCGAGGAAGAGCTGCCCGGGCTGCGGCCGCCAGGTCAGGTGCAGCGAAGGGAGCCGGGCGGCGGCTCGACGTCGGCGGACGGACTCCTGCCGTGGCCGCGGGAGACGGGATCCCCGGCCCGGGAAAAGTTCCTGCACTTTGAGAAGGACGACCCACTTGTGGGAGGCTGCCAAGGGGCAGCGGAGAAGCTGCGCCTGGCTGGAGCTGGCTGTTGTTTCCTCCACCTTTGCCATCAGGTGTCTGCCGCGGAGCTGCGGCGTATCCGGGAGACCAGAGGGGCTGACACAGGCGTGCACGCGCGACTGCCACTCAGCTGTGGACTGGGCTCTGCCCGGAGTAGCGGGTCCCGCCAGCCCGCCCGCCACCTAGCCATCCTCCAGACATCCTAGCGGGACGCTGGAGCGGACACTACCTTAGCCTGACCCCTCCTTCCGGCCTGCCTGCTGGCTTCCAAGTCCTGCCCCAGCCCGTGCCCACTGTCTTCGTCGGAGCCAGAGTCCTCAACCTGGCCTCTTGGATTTCGTCTGCTAGGGTTCTGACTAGTGGATATTCCTTGCCTGGCTGCAGCGGTCCGACTGCCCTTTTGTCTTTCCGCGTGACCTCAGGGCAGGCCTTGGTGCAGAGCGTCTCCAAGGACGCCCAGCGGGAGGCGGGATCGCCGAGACGTCCCTCGGCGAGGTGCATGTGTGTTTGCAAACCATCCTTGGCGAGGACCGGTCCCGGCTGCCGCGGAGCCGCCGGCGGGGGAGAGGCCGAGTGAGTGAGCAGAGAGCCCTGCGCCGCGGAGCGCCGCCCCGCGCCCCTCTGGGCTGCGCGAACGCCCCGTGCGCCCCCGCGCGCCATGCCCAGTGGCTCGGCGCGCTCCGCTCTGGGCCCTCGGGGCTCCCGCGCCTTCTAGCTTCCAAGAGCCCACTTTGATCAAGGCCACCATTACCATCGAGCTCCGCTCTTCTGCCTGGTCCTCTCTCTACTGAATCTGATTCGCAGAGGGGTGCGTGGGATCAGAGAAACCCCCACTCCCCGGCAACTGCGTCTTGGCGGTGGCTGGGAGCCCCAGCTCTTTTGCCGCCAAGCCAAGTGGATCCTTAGTGAGACGGAAGACGCGTGATCTCCCCGCTGCTGTCGGGATCTCCTTGCAGCCTTGGCCAGGCTGTTTGGTCTTCAGTTTCTATCTAAAGTTGCCGACGGAGCTCCAGCCCGGCTAGAAGAGGATAGAGAGGGAAGGGAAAGGCGTGTGCCTCTGTCGGCTCTCCTCCTTAGAATATTACTACTGTTCTAATTTATTTTGTGCCTATTTTCCCCGGCGGCACTCTGGGCTGCTGACCCCGTGCCAGGCACTGGGCCTCAGACACTGCGCGGTTCCCTGGGAGCGACGAGCTAAAGAGAAACCCAACGCCCGCGAGCGAGGAGGCGGCGGGGGAAGATGTGCGGCGTGGGCTGGCAGATGCTGTCCCTGTCGCTGGGGTTAGTGTTGGCGGTCCTGAACAAGGTGGCGACTCAGGCGTGCCCGGCGCAGTGCTCCTGCTCGGGCAGCACGGTGGACTGTCACGGACTGGCACTGCGCAGCGTGCCCAGGAATATCCCCCGCAACACCGAGAGACTGTGAGTATGGGCTTTCGCCTTGCCTCTTTCCAATCGGGGTACCTCACTTCTAGCTTCAGCCTAGAGGGACTAAGCATAAAGGAGTCCCGTGCCGGGGCAGCACTGCGTGGCCCTCCTGCGCGCACATGCCCAGGCTAGGTCCTTCGGGAGGGCGAAGCACAAGAGGGCACTGCACAGGGAGGGGCGTCTGCCCCACGAGGGGCGAGTCCGCGGGCAGCGGCGCTCGGTGCCGCTTCCCTGTCTCGTCCCGCTACTCGCAACCCCTTGGGGACGAGTTCTATGGAGTGAGGAGGTGGAGTGGGGGACACGTATTCAAGAATGCCCAGGGCAAGCCAGACGGGATTTGTTTCGCAGACTCGGTCAGCGAGTCACCTTGCGGTGCAAACGCGAGCAGGTCGGTTCCAAGGCCGAGTCCCCGCCCTTTGCGCCGCGCGCTGGCGCGAAGGGGGTTGCGGGGGGGGCTCGGAAAAGAGAAACTTCCGCTCCCCGGCTTTGTGTCGCCCTCCTGGGCACGAAGAGAGGGGAGATGGGGTCGTGGGGGAACCCGGGGTACTTTTCTCAGACCGCGGAGGGCGAGGTGTCACGGGACAGCGATAGCTCGCGTAGTGGTGGTGCGCAGCCCCCCGCGACTGTCCCGTCCCCCGATACTGCGCGGAGGAGACGGAGGCGGTAACTGCCGGAGAGGCGCCTCCGAGCTTGCCACTGCGGCGCAGGACCGCGTCCCATCCTTTAGGCGAAGTTCCTGCTGGTCCTCCAAAGGGAACTCGTCGAGCCGGTTCTGTTTGAGCCACCCAGTGCCCCCTTGCGCCCTGCGAGCCAGTCTGGCCGAGCCCCAGCCCCGTGCTCCTTTCCGGCAGTTTCCGCGCCCCTCCCGCGGGGCTGCGCCGCTCCTTCCCTCTCCGCGCTCTGCTGCCCGCAGACGTCCCGCCTCCCTGCCTCTGCCAGTCGCTAATGAAGAAGTAAATGCAGCCCCGGTGCTGACGGCCCACGCGCTCCTGGTGGGGCGCGTCCTGAGTTGAAGGAAGTGGAGCAAAGAGGCCACCGTCTTTGTGAGCCCAAGTTACCGCCCTGCGCCCTCCCGAGCGCCCTGGGCGCGCTGGGCTCTACGGTTGCGCGTGGGCTCGGCGTGCGCTGCGGGCTCCGGGCGGGGCGGCGCGCTGCTTCTTTCCGGAGGCCTCTTGGCCCGGGGTGTGAGGGCCCCGCACTGCGGAGAGGACGCCCTGGGACTTTTTATGCACTACCTCCAGGCACCCTTCCCACGCAGCCCTTGCCCCTCACACTCGGTGAGAAGGCCCGAGTGGAGCCCTGTCTTCCTTCGGGAAGGTCGCCCCTACCCCTTTCCCTTCCTCGCTCCCAAGTCCTCAGTGCTGCACAGGTTGGGGCTTCAGGAGGGCTGGGTGTTGCATCAAGACGTGATTCACTCCGTTAGTCTGCGCGTGGGAAAGCGGTTCCTGTTACATCCAACACCCCGAAGATGACCCAACAGCGCTAGGAATAACTTCATGGTACTTCGCTCAGCATGGAAAGGCGGGTTGGGGTGAAAGATGGGAAAAAATGCAGAATTTTGTTTTGGCATTTGTCATCTCCTACTGCTCAGAACAGTTTAAAGTTTAAGCATCGACATGTTTTACTCAAAAAAGAATGCACTGGGAGGAAAATGGCAATTGAGTTTCGAGTCCTTCAAAAAATTATGAGGATTGTATAACGAGTTTTCAGAAAATAGCATATTCAGTGCTGTCTTATAAAATTTTGTCGTTGAGTAAGTAAGCACTTTAACTACAGATTTCAAACACGAGGTTTTATGCACCACCATGAGCTGATCTCCATGAAGGAGTATGCTTAAATCTCTGCAAAGCGTGGCGTTCCTTGAAATGATTCGAAGCAGGGCAGGTTTAGATCTTGACCTGAGGACCAGGAAGGAGAGGGTTGTGACTTGTAAAGGAAAAGTGGTGCTGAAATCTGACAGAAATGTCAGGGCCCGAATACTATTTCCACTGAGGCCCCTGCTAGTAGTTTCCACTGTACCGTCACCACGGGGGGCCGTGAGCTGCAAATGAAGAGTTTAGTTTTCATACAAATATAGAATTCTTGGAAGGTAAATGCCCATAAACGCGAGTCTTTGAAGTGTCTTTTGATGGCATTCTGACCTTTTTCTTTGCCTTAGGAAGTTTAGCCACCACACTACTCACCTAAGGATAGTGTTCTGAATTTTAAAAATTTTTTCTTCAGTAGTATGAGAAAATTGTTCATTTAACTTCCTGACTTGAACCCCTTGGGGATGTGCCTAACAATAATAGTAAAATAGCAAAGTGCTGTGAAATTAATACATACATCCTTATGAAAACACAAATCGAAAGCACTCTTACACACACATCCCCCACACAACTTCCTGATAACAGTATCATTTCATTTTCTCCTCACTGGCCTACAGGAATGAATTTTGTGAACTTGAGTCATTAATAAAATACCCTTTCAAAGGTTGCCCCTCCTCTCTCTCGTTTTCTTTCTAAACTACTAATATAATTTATTTTTAGTCTTTACATTCCAGCTGCTTTTTTACTTTAATCAAATATAATAGAGATGAAATAGAACTTTCATTTTCTGGTTATTTTGTAGTGATCTGAATGGAAATAACATCACACGGATTACGAAGACTGATTTTGCTGGTCTCAGACACCTGAGAGTTCTGTAAGTGTGCTCTTTCTCCGTAATTTGGAAAAGTTTGTTTTTCAGCTTACATGTTCAGAACTTTTACTGGTCTCAGTTTTTAAATCCTGTCCAATGGTACAGACAAAAAAAAAAAAAAAAAAAAAAAAGAAAGTAAAGGTCTTGGTTTCTCTTCTTTTTTAATCACTGCATTAAAACTTTAGTAAAAATTTGAACCTTTTTAAAGATTGGATGCCTGCCATAGAAACACTGCAATAGAAATTACCTCAGATCTTTGGTTTACAGTATTTTAAGTGCCTTATGTGTAAAAATGTAGAATAGTTGCTTTCACAATTTGAATATGTGTGGAATTTGATACTTTTCAGAGTTAAGATTAACTTGACAAAAATTTAAGTGGATCTGTGTTTTATTATTACTGAGATCAAAATGTTCAGGTTTTTTTTGCAAAGAATAGTTAAAGATAATTTCTTAACATCAGAATCAAGTAGTTGAATTTATTGGTAGTTTTTGGTGGAATAGTGTTTCTTTATAAATGTCTCATTGGTCATATTTTGAGTTCTTTCTTACATTTAATTACTTTGTGGCTTATATAAAATTGGTGTGATGTGATTACTTTAATTAGTGTGTTAATTTGGCTGTAAGTAAACCATCACTGGAGAGTCAATGTTATGTAAAATTGCTTTCTCCCACAGGATTGTAAATATTTACATACCAATAGCCATATACTTTTGATCACTGTACATTTAGTGTTCAGGTTTTAAAACACATTTTGGCTTTTATAAAATCTCGCAATCACTGATGTGAATCCATAAGTCAGAATTGAAGTATGTGTGTAACAAATTATCACACATTGATTCCTTAGTTAAGAACTCATTTGTAAATTGTGTACTAGAAAACAACTATCAAAACTGAAAATGTCATCAGTTGCTTCTCACTCATATTTTAAGGTTCATACTTTTGACTAGTAAATTTTGTGAGAAACTGCTTTAGCGTTTTGTACTAAAATTTTGTGATATGGATGTTATTTCTCTTCCCTGAGTTCTTTCACATACATCATCATTAAATTTGCTGTGAGATTGCAAACCAGATTTCAAAATCTATCTTTAAAAAAGAAAAGAGGTTACAAGTTTTCAGTTGCTGAATTGAAACATACTCAGAAGGTGACATTAAGAAGCATGTTATGTTATGTGTTTCAGGCAGCTTATGGAGAACAAGATCACGACCATTGAAAGGGGAGCATTCCAGGATCTTAAAGAACTGGAGAGACTGTAAGTATTTTCAATTCCAAACTCCTGAGACAACATGACTGTAGTTTTACAAACGCTTGAATTTCAAGAATTATGTCTTCAATTTCATGTCTTAGTTTTTCAGAGTTTGCATAAAAGGGAAGATAAGTGGTTTTCAGACTGATTTACAACAAATAGACTTTTTGGAGAAAGAGTACAAACTTGTAATAAATCACAAAAGTACAGATTTAATTTCCTTAGATACTTATTTACTTGCTAACCATTGTTTTGGTACTGAAAAATATCTATATTTTTCCTGTTTTTTCATCTGATTTGTTTTATTTGTTTATGCAGGGAGAAAATGGTAATTTTATTTGCATTAGTAATGAATTATGGAAAAGAAAGGATCACTAATAGTGATTTTAACTTCCATGATGCTGTTTTGTGTGTTTTTAGTGGCATTTAAAGAAATACTTCAAATTATTACTGATATTTTATTTTTGATATTTAACATGGTGAACATAGTTAATAGCTGCTATTGATAGTTTATTTTGTTATTTAATAATAACATTAAACATATTTCTGCTAGAAATTTAATAAAGTAAGAGCTGTAATCGAAATGTCATTTAACACTGACTCTTTTTCTTCCCCCAAGAAGATTGATATAGACTTCGACTTTAAAATGTATTTTTTCAAAGCACAGAATCTTCTGTGTTGGTATATACTACTTGAGAGCATATAATTTATGCTCATAGTATATATATCTACAAAAGATAAAAACTGCTTTCTAAAATCAGGTAAATTATAGACTTGGCAATTTGAAATAGGGATTCCACATTTTATATGTTGATTATTCAAATTTGGTAGGCTTGCATTTTAAAGGCCAATAAATGCTCTATTAAAAGTGGCTCAATTATTTTAATAAGTTTCCATGCCTGCTTTAAATAGTCACTTCAGATAAAAATAAAACTTACATAAAATACTGTAATGTGGTCATTTTTAGTCATAACACATATTCAGGTTCACTGAGCCCCAGGGCAAAAGTTAATTCTGTGTAATTGTCCTCAAGTAGAAAAATGTTTTGTCATCTTCTGAGATATTTGTGAATATATGGGCTACGTTTTTATCACCTCAAATAAAATACAGAAATCCCTACTTTATTTTACTGTAAAACTTTGCTATGATAAATATTACAATATAGGAAATATAATTGTGGAATTCCAAATA
Source organism: Hystrix cristata (assembly GCA_004026905.1). Lineage (NCBI taxonomy): Eukaryota > Metazoa > Chordata > Mammalia > Rodentia > Hystricidae > Hystrix > Hystrix cristata. Next base: position 19,354 of record PVJO010001563.1, read on the forward strand.
AATTTGAAACCACTACTCTGAGCTACTTTTGGAGGGCGATAAAAAAAGAAGATAAACGTGGTTGAGTTCAAAACAAAGTTCTTAAGTTCATAACCTATTTTGAAGTACATACGCTCTGAAATATATATTTTTTTGTATATGTATTTTTCGATCTCCTTTGGCTTTCATGAATAGTTAATACCTAGTGAGTAACATACAATCATATTTTTAACCCACCCACTTAAAAAAACTATTGATATATTTTAAACGAATAGACAATTTAATTAATAATTGTACCATTAACAGTTTTGTAAAAGTAACATCTAGTCATCACATGGAAATATCTAGGTCTTGGATTTTAAACATCTTTTAAATCATAGAGAAGGTCCTAATGGCTTTTCATCCAGCCTCTACTTTGCCTTTATATTTAAGGTTTTTAGGAACAATAGAACAAAACACGTTGTTTTTATTTTTCAAGGAACTACAGATTACCATCTGAACTTTCATCTTGAATAAGTTAACTTTTCCTGAAAATTATTAACCAGATGCTGTATGATCTGAAATTTGATTAGAGTTGTAAGTAGGTACTAGTTTTTGACTTTCACTTCCCCGGGGAATGTCACTTCATCTCAGAACAATTTTCTATTCTACTAAGACCGAGTCAAATGTTTCAGAGTGAGAGGAGGGTTTGTAATTTTGAATGAAAACTAATATATATGCAGGACTTCTTTAAATCACCCCAGCTGTTGGCTGAGAGCAAATATTTCATATTTGTGAGGAAAAGCTGAGAAAATTCCTTTTGTTTACAACTGCCAAGTCCATCTGATGGAAGCACATTGTTATCTGACAGCCAATTCATCTCCTTGGGACTCTGGAATTCAAAACCATTTCTTAGGAGCATTGTGGATACACTTTTCAAATGTTTATTTTTTAAATACATGAAATGGCAAGGCTGTTTTACTAAGAAATGTATTCAAATTATTGTGAAACAAACTATTTTAAGTTTTATTTAGTATGTTTTTTAAAAAATTAAAAATTAAAGACAAGAGGAAGAATGCCTTGGGAGTTCCATATTCAAATCATTATGGCTTCTGGTGCATAACTATATTTTAGTCAGTGCCATTACATCAAAACATTTGTTGCTTTTTCAAAAAACAGCAAGGGGCAATGTGAGAGACAGGAAGTAATCAATGATTTAGTTTTTAACTGTGAACTGTGAAAATTTAACTTGGATGTGAAACTTTAAATTGCACTCTAAATCGTGAAAAGACATAAATGCACATTTATTTTGTAAATGTCAGTCATACAGCGAAGTGATGTACTTTTTTTTTTTTTTTTTTTTTTTTTTTTGGTGCCGGGGATCGAACTCAGGCCCTTGTGCTTGCAAGGCAAGCACTCTAATCACTGAGCTAAATCCCCAGCCCGTGATGTACTTTTTTTTTACTTGTATGAAGAACAAAATATACAAATGCTAATTTTCTTTGTGTGGAATTCATAGCCCGAAGTTATTCTCATTTTAGAACAATAAAACAATCCTAAATGACATTTTGTGAATATTTCAAGGTTATATTTTTTCTTATTTTATGAGGATTGAGTTGTAACTATCTAGAGAAAGAAGACAAATCTGAAAACAGAAGATCTATACCTTTTAATAAATTTAACTTTTAATCTGTAAGAAGCAATAATGTATTTCTAATTTTAATTTAGTGTTACCCTGGAATAAGAAGGCCATTATTTGTAAATAAAACCTTTATAGCTACAAAATAAAAGGTACTTTTCCAATTAAAAGAATGAATGTAGTTCAGAATTTTCAGGCAAAATGGTAAGAACTAGATGGATGAATACAGGATAACAATATTTTTCTTCCTTTTTTGTCTCCCTCCTTCCTTCTTCTTCTCTGCCTCACTCCTTTACTTTTCATTCCTTCTTCCTTCTACTCTCCTTTCCTCTGATTTCCTTTCTTTTCATTGTATAGAAAATAACATCAGGTGATGTGATCAAATTATCATCAGAATATGGTTATGAATCTCCGTAAGATGGCTGGGTTTTCACCATGACTGTGTACCATGAGTCCACATTATTTCCTGTTTTGACAGTTACCTCTTGTACTCCCCCAGGACCTAACTTGTACAGTGGCAGGTTTCCTAGGATTTTCTGTACTCACAGCAGTATGTGTTTATCTGAGGAAAAATGAAGTGTTCAGAATGTGCCTTTTACTAGCACATCTCCTATTGTTTAACGAAAGAACTCCACTGTAGTTAAGTGACCAGTTAATCAGTGGAAATCAAGTATAAACAAACTACAAGACCACAACAGCAAAGAATCAGAATACTTATGAAGTATACTTCACAGAAGACATCCATATATAGCTGCAATAAATTGTCCATACAGAATTATTATTATTATTTGAGACAGGGTCTTGGTCTGTGTTCCAGGCTGGACTTGAACTCACTGTGCAGTCCATTCTGGTCTCAGTCCTCCTGCCTCAGCCTCTAGAGTACTGGGATCACAAGCATTAGCCACCATACCCAGCCTCCATACAAAATTACTAATTTAGGGTATTTCACAGCTGGTACAGTCTAGATATGTGGAAAAGTAACATTGGTACACAAATTGCGTGCACTGGTGTAAAATTTTGTTACATACCTGTGGTTTCTGTACAGTTAGGATTATGCTGCATAGAATTAGAAACTTACCTAGTTCTATTTTATGGTCTGTTATGAGGACCTGGGCTATTTCAGGGTTCCGGTAGTGGAAGTCATCTTTTCCTATTGAAAATTCCTTCAGAGCGCAAACGCAATGCTAAGAGAAAGTTTTTCAAATTTTCTAGGATTGTCATTATTTTGATATTTATTCTAATACTGCAAAAAATGAAATGTGTACATGCCTAACTTAATGTTGGCCAGAACCACTAGTGCACCGTGGAGAATCTTGGATATTAGGCTTTCTGGGACACAGCGCTCACCTTACATCCTTCAGTCAGGAGCCTGCAAAAGTGATGAAGGCAAGCATGTGAACTGCTCTAGCTTTTCCCACAAATAATGTTTAAATATGTGCTTTTAAGACAAAGATACTGCCTTAAACACTTAAAGTTTTAGCATCTTTATATTTGAAATGATATTTTTCCGACTAGTTTTGTCATTGCTTATCTATTTTTGCTTGAAAACTAGTCCTGGATATATAATATAATGCAATCGTGTAAGAAATCCTGGAAAATGTCTGTTAACTCACATAGTTTAGTTTCCACTAAGTGGAGATAAATCAAATGCTCACTTTAATATAAAAAATCTAAATCCCTTTGCAGAAGAACCTGCATTTGAGTAAGCATCACATTCTGGTGAAGGAATGTCTCAAAGGTACATCTGCGCTCTTTTCCTGAGGTGGTGCTGACTTAGTCGTCTTTGCGCGGATGCACCATCCATAAGCAAGTATGAGTCCGGGAGGACTTTCTGGGGTGTTCCTGGTGGGTTGCTGTGCATGAGTTCAAGTGGAGAACGCGATGTGAGTCTATGCTCTGTTCACCAAGGCTGTAGAGAACCCCTCAGCAGGCTAATCTTGTAAGTTTATGGGCAACACGTAACACGTACTTTTTCTTATTGTAAGGGCAAATAATAGCGCTGACCCTCCTGGAAAAGAATGCACGCCCGTCTCAAAAGGATTGTTGTCTGGTAACTTTACACCTAAATTAAAAATCACTGCAGTCAATTTCTTAGAAAGTCTCCGGAAGAGGCACATCAAGCTCTGTAACGAAGATTCCGTATGTGTGTAAAGTAAAAATGGTCTAAATGATGTGACATCCGTGAATTGTCAGTTATTCTCATGTACTCATAAGCTGCACAGAGTATTTTAAATAGTGCTTGCTGACTGTGGTCCTAGAAAGCTTTTTAGTGTTGCAAGTTCAGCAGAACATTCAGTCTGTCTGAGAGTTACTTCTGTTTTTATGGTCCCTGAAGTCAAATGGTGGCGAGAAGGCCCATTTGCCTCTTTGTGGACCATTTTATAAATTCTGAAGCCGCAAGGCTGTTTATTTTTCCCACATCTGTTTTGGGCTCACCCTTTGTCACAGTGTTTGCTGGATGCTGTGTCTTTCATGCCTCTCCTGAAATGAGTAGGTTAGTTTGCACTGTTACAATGTATTTGTGGAGGCAGTGAATGTCAAATATTTTACATTTAATTGTGTCTTTCTTTACTTTTGGATACCTTTCTACTTGAATTATGCCTTGCTGACTGCATTTCCCAACTTTGCATGGAATGAGAAATTTTTTGTACACCATCTTAATCTTTTTTTTTTCCCTTTTTTTTTTTCCCCAAGCAAGTTATATCTGCTGGCTTAAAGCAGTATGGGTGAAAATGCTTTCAGATTGAAAACTTGGTAACAATTGGGATGATTTAGTATTATTGAAATTGTAATATTACTTGAAGATAACATTTACCAAAAAAAAACAAAAAAACAAAAAAACTTGCCTTTCCCCTTTAAAGCATTCTTCCAATAGTGATGCAGTGAACAGTCTTGGCGCCCTGGCTGTGTGCTACTATTTAAGTCCTGCTAATACAGCACAGGGTGTGAAATAGCTGGGTAGCCTTGTTTTAGACACCTTGTAATATTCTCTGCTGGTGCCTAATGTCCCAGACAATAACGGGCACATATACATTACTTACATTGTTGATTATGCTTTTTAAACACATACAAACTCTCCTTTCCTCTTTTAAAATCAGAAACATTAAGACAGACTTAAGGAAACCATTTATTTCAATCCTCTGTGAGATTTTGATCACATTCCTTCATTTTAAAAACTTAATTTTCTTCACATTTAAAACAAGAATATGGGGCTGGGGATTTAGCTCAGTGATTAGAGTGCTTGCCTTGCAAGCACAAGGCCCGGAGTTCGATCCTCGGCACCACAAAACAAAACAAAACAAAACAAAACCAATAAAAGAAGAATAATCATTTTCGTATAGTCATACTGGCAGTACAGGATTTAAGATTGCAAATATCATATAATCATGTACATATGATTGAAACAATGCAAATAATTCAAATAATATACATATAATTCAAATAGTATTTATGTGCTTTATATATATTCAAACAATGCTTAGCATGGAGTGCTTAAAGAACAGGTATTATGCGCATATCTGTCATTTCTCAGAATTGGAGTTTAAGAATTATTTTATCAGAAGTGTGTACCAACTACACTTACAAATTTATATTTGCTATTATTTCATTATAGTGTTTTTCTTACCGTTTAGTATGTCACCAATAGAAGAGATGTGAAGAAACTACAAGGTCACCTTCAGGTTGTTTTTGGAGTAATTCTCATGTATTTCTGAATATGTAGAAAAATACCAGTAAACAAAGGAATTATATAGGAAGCAGCAGTTTTACTAGTAATTGTTGACCTTTCTAGCATGGAAAAAAGGGTGACAGTTTCATGAGTGTCACTACTGAAAATACAAACTAATTTATGTAATGCAAGCTACACTGGCAACACTGATGAAAATTTAACTTTATTTTTGTAATGCAAGATAAATGTTAAAATATTTCTTAAAGTGTTAGAATAAAACCATTATGAAAAGACAAGCGGAAATTTTATCTGAGAAGGGAAAAGGGGAGCTAATTCATTTATCATTTATGAATAATAAATAGGAGCTTAGAAGTGATAGAATGTTTTAGCCAAAAAGTATCGCATACTACAGATCAGGCGTATTGCTAAAACACCTTACATTGACGATGACATGCAAATACAAAGTGTAAGTTTTTCACTGCCTTTAGTAAAATCAATTTCATTTTGCATTAGGGAGAATGTTGCAAATGTTAATTGAATTGAAAGTTAAAAAAAGTAAGGGACTATACTCTCTATCAAAGGACTGGAGTCACAGGAGCAGCTGGCACATGCTAATGTAGGGCAAAACCTGTCAATAATGCCCAGGTGCCCTTTACATTGAAACTGTTCTTAATCAGCATTTCAGAGGCCAGTGTGTCTTGTGCCACACACAAAGGGCAGTCGCCCCTCCGAAAGTCGTACTGAAACACAGAGCAAAGTTACTAGGATTCCTTCTCCTCTTTATCCTAAGAAAAAATATCTCAGAGAAATATATCTCGCACCTTTCTGAAATCATGAATGTGCTGCTGAGAGAATTCTCCAGCAGTCCTGGGATCAGAGTCCATTTAGGAACAATGACACAGAGCTAGATGTCGCTTAACACATATATGTCCCTTGTCTCTCCTTGGACACAGTTGAGTGTCCTTGTTGTGAACAATGGGCGACTGACTCACCTGGTCGGCTCCAAGGAACTAATTTATGTTGGCTTCCACCAATAATCCAGTGCAATATCCTTAATTCACCACATGCTGTTTTTTTGTCCTGGGACCATCATTTGAACTCATTTACATTGGAGTTCTTGTTAGGACATTATGATCTTTGAGGTGCTAAGAAATTTCTATGATAGCAGAAGTGAGATTACATTTCTCAAATTCTTTTTAGTAGTTCTTTTGCACTTTAACAGTCTTTAATTCCAGATATTTTTAAAATGCTCTTTAGTTTAAGGATTTAATTTCTGATCATTGTATAAGAATCTTTGCTTTTATATGTTTCCTTGATTGAATATTTTGCATGAGTTTTACTTTTTATCTTGATTTTATATGTATGTTTAACCTTAGTATTGATGGAAGAGAGAAAGGAGTAGGAGCAAAAAGTGTACTAATACATTTAAGAAAAAAGTAAGCTCACACTTTTTTCCATGCTTATTGTCATTATTTACTGTTACCTGCAATGTTTTGTGCAGTATTACCTGGTCTTGTGCTCAAAACAGAAGTGTATCATGGTTGCTTTAGATATATTAAGAGCATTCATACTAATCTCTCATGAAAAAATAATAAACTACATGAATTCAGAGAAAAATGTTTTGAGGAATTTTTATTTTTGCCTCAAATTTAGGTTTTTAAAATGAGTGCTGAATATAGTTAGCCAAAATCTTTAAAAAAATAAACTTTTTTTTTTTTTTTTGGTGCTGGGGATCAAACTTGGGGTCTTGGGCTTGGGCTTGCTAGGCAAGTGCTGTACCACTTGAGCTAAATCCCCAACCCCCTCAAAATAAAACTTGGTGCTTTATTTTCAGATGATGAGTTTATACATAATTAAGAAATGGACTGTATAAAGCTATGCTTTTTTCAATGAAAGATTGGCAGAAAGGAAAGTTTGGCATTGTTTTAAATTATTGTATAGGAATGTTTTGACTGTGTTTCTTGGAAGGGGTGATTCAGAAGGTGTGGTCTGAAGTCACATTATCTCAGTTAGGTCCTTGCTCTGTCTTCAAGCTCCATGCCTGTCTCCAAAACAGCAGATGGAATTGTACTTACTCATGGAGCTATTGAGAAGAGTGAACCAGATAATTTAGGTAAACTCCAAACAGTTCCAATCACGTAGTAAGTGTCACACATGTTAGCTCTTACTTGTGGAGTTAATTAAGAACCGCCAAAATATGGAAATGATGATGATAACTAAGGAAAAGGCACTGCTTGTATCCATCCTGAAATATCTACTTTCTCCTAATATTTGAAGTTACACTCAGGCAGACGCATTAACAAGAAGGCTAGGAAGCTATCAGTCAGATGTGTGTCTGGTTTTTTAAAAGCACATAGAATTTCATTCAACTTCTAGGTGATGTTGAGGATGTGTGGAGTGAGGCAGGAGGCACAGAGGTTGACGCACAGGAAACATGGTAACTGCTGTCTAGGGCCTAAGGAAGCAAGTAGGTGGTAGGACTTTGGTTGGTGAGAGTGTGGCAGCAACCCCAAAGCAGATATCTGCAGAAGTATGTCAGAGGAAAGTTGCCCTAGTATAAAATGTGTATGCCAGACCCTTGCTGAGCTGTTTCACATTGCAAGAAGAACAGTCTGTTCTCATTCAACACTTCCTAGGAAACCCCTAACTGCCAGGGACAATTAGGAAATGCTGAATGAGCACAGGCTGCTCTCCTTGGTTTTTAATATAGGTCAAAACCTAGTAAGTGCCAAAGAGGGAGGGAGGGAATGCAAAGATACAATCTTTACACTTGAAGACACCAGTATATGAATAAGTGTAATATGGTGTAAAGGACTCTTACTTGTCAAATGCTTTGGAAACACAGCAAGGGCAGCGCTAACTGTACTTCGGAGAATTGGGACATTTCACAGAGGATGTAAGCAAAGTACCATTTGGCAGAAAGAAAACTCACTCTGTGTACAAGCTTCTTCTGCAAGGACTCGAGGTCTGGAGGAGGAGACCTATTGTGGCTGAAAAACTGGATGAGTTTTGTTAATCAGATGGCTTGGATATTATTTAAAAAACCCATCTCTGCCATTTTAGAAATCAGAATTGGCTCTTTGGATAACACATCTTTCCAGGAATGATTGCTTTCTTAGAAAATTTCTCATTACTTCTTTTGCAAATATTTATAATCTATATTTTTGAGAGACAAATATAACAAGTCACAATTAAGGTATATTTAGTTGAAGTTAGAAATGGTGGACTCCAGAACTACTTCTTGCTCAGACGCATGCTCAACAGAAAACAAAAACAAGCTTTTGGTTTTACTTTAACCTTGTCATATGTTTTATTCATAGAAGTATAAGCGGGAAGTAAATCCACTCTTTCAGCACTAATTTTATTCTTCGCTCCTTACTTGTCTTGGCATATATTTGTATTAGAATGCGTTTTGTTAAATGCTGAGAATGTCTCTGAGATAAATTTAATAATGTGAGTTTATGTCATCAAAGTTATGGTTACCATCTTTGCTTCATGGCACCTTAGAATATTGAAGAAGTTCTGAAGTTTTCCTTGTCTAACTTCTCACTTAATATAGGATTTCTCTTTAGTATGTCCTTTGCAGGAGAAAAATGTCCAGTTTCTCTTGATTATATGTGGGATTAGAATTGGAGGGTTTCCCAAAGCAGACCTTTCCATTTCTTATCATCTCTAATTCTTAGAAAGGCCGTCCTCATTACCTACTATCTTAGGAATTGCAATCACTGGTCTCATTTCTGCCCTCTGGAGACTAAATTAGTCTAATTCTACTTGTACTTGATGATCTTTTAATTATGTTAAGATTGATATGCTTTCTTTCCGTGTGTCCAAAACATGTGTCTTTAAAATACATATAAGGCCTGGGGATTTAGTGCAGTGGTTAGAGTGCTTGCCTAGCAAATGCAAGGCCCTGAGTTCGATCCCTGGCACCACAAATAAAAATTAAAAAATAAGTACAATACAGTAAAATACATATAAGAAGTACCTCTGATTTTTTCAGTGTGAAGTTAGTTTCTGGACTGCCACTACACTATGCTAAGCAGCTTGTAAGTCATTTGTATGTATTTTTCATTAACTAGTCTTCCATTTTATTTGAAAAAATAAAATGAAAAAGGATTTGAAAAGAGAACAGAGATAGACAAATATTTTACTTTTATGTTAAATTGTACACCTAAGCCAGATAGAATTGGAGTATTTGAACACCAGAGACAGAAGTTTCCCACTTGATTTTGTAGGTGTATGTGTCCACCCAGCCCCACTTAGTTACATAGCATCAGGGTTTAAATCGTATTAGAGCTGCAGTCAAATTATTTTCTTAAACATCGAGAACATTCCAATGTCAGTTAACGTTTAACATTTTAACTCTGAGCTTTACATTCAGTGAAGAGTTGAGAGTTGTGGGTTTATGCTTGAACTTTGTTGGTTTTTTTTCTGATTTTGCCTATGGGCACAAATGATGCTGAGTCTTTTTCACACTTTGATATTTTTCTACTAAATAAATTGGTAACAAAATTGAAAGTTTCATCCCTCCACAATGCCTTGGTGGAAAATTTAGGTCATTTGGGACAGAGTGTGAATTATTTTAAGACACCACTTACTGTTGTGTGTGAGTCTGAGTCATGGACTCCTTTAGCATTTTGTCTGCTGTGATTGACTGATGTTTCAGAGGATTTGAGTTCAGAGTTTAGGCCTCAGTAATCATCATCTGAGTAAGCATAATGGGAAATTACTTTAAAGAATCAGAGAATCACATAGCAAAAGGTGTAACCAACTTTTGATTTGCAATGCTTGAATTCTCTGGAATGTCATTTCATTCTTTCTTGAAATACAGGATGAGGCATGACACTACCAAATCGCAGTCTCATTGTTGGATATTTTCTGTGTAACATAAGCTTTGTGTTTGTTTTCTCAAAAGGCGTTTAAACAGAAATCACCTTCAGCTGTTTCCTGAATTGCTGTTTCTTGGGACTTCGAAGCTATACAGGCTGTAAGTAGACACAAACAGTTATTGTTGCTTTGGGTAGTACCTTGTGTTTTATTAAATGTATGTTGGATCTGTTTCCTGGTGCTTTTGTGGAAGCTGTTCATCAATAGATTAATGGATTCAAAACTTGCTTTTGTGTTTTCTAAAGGTAATTTATGATTGGTTTCTATTGGCTTCAGTGGCCTTTGGTTAGCATTTAGTCGTTTATGTATGTGTTACTGTTTTTTGGCCGTGTAATGATGGTGGGATTTACCTACTGGAAACTTTCAATTTAATTCAGAAGAGTATAACTGCTACTGTGCTTCCTCTTAAGAGGAAGTTGGAAGTGTGTTCTTGTAAAGTTGAGATTCTTAGTGTGAGCTCTTTTGTTGTTGTTCCTGTACTCAAATAGTAATGTTTATTAGTCTAAAAATATTATTATACAGTATTTAACAAGTGCTGTAAATTCTCTCTTACATATTTCTTTTAAAGCCAGAATTCCAAACTCTGCAATATGAATAACTACAAGGTTTTCATATCAAATATGTCATAGACTATTAAAGGAAGTAGTTCTTTAATGGAGCATAATGTGAGTATTAGGTAGAGTCAGTTTTTTCTCCTTGGAATGCTTATTCGCTGACCTAATGTGCAATAGTGAGAACACATTTTTGAAAGCTTTTAAAATTAGATTCCAGCCATATGAATGATTTTGTGCAGATGAGAGATAAGCTACAAAGTGCTGGAAAAATAAATAGCAACTATTATTGATGTTCATGTATGTTGTGAAAAAACTGCTGGGATATATAAAGTAAATAGCTCAGAGAGGCCCCACCTGGACGGTGGGGAAGTCCCATATGGTCATGTCTGAAGAGAAAGTGTGCACATCGCTTTTTTCCCAGCTTGGCTTTGTAGCCTACAAGTTTAGCATTGTTATCAACTCCAGAAGTAGGAGAATAGTCCTCCCACACACAGCACTGATGAAGCCAGGATCTGTGCTCCATCCTCCTGATACTTTACTTCACTCAAGACAGGACTTCCCAGCTGACATGTCATGTCTTGTCTCTAGTCTAGAGTTTGCCATTCCTGACGTCGCTCCTCTAAGGGTAGCCAATGTTGCGGGCAGTAATACTCCTTTTCAGCTTAATTGGCCCAATTGAGTGTGCTTTAAAAAATCAAATAAAGAAACTTGGTCTAACAAATATTCTCCAGGGGCTATTTTTACCAAGGAAAGAGTATGTAGGCTTCTATAAAAATTATATGTACATATATGAGTTGAAACTTATATTTAAATATTTGCTTAATGTTTCTAAGAATGGCCACAGAGTTGATTTTAATAGTATTCCATTTCCTACCTACTTTAGTTTGTAATGATTGAGGGGATTTAAAATAACCAACTTCAAGGCTAATATACAATGAGCACTATTAAAGTACCATTTTGCCAGTGGTGTGTATATAAACAGCACACATCAACTTAGGAAAGGGTTTTCTTTGTACTATAAAAAATGCATGGAATTGAATGGAATGGTTTATCGGGAACTAAAATTAATTGAGTTGAAGAGGGAAAAATGTAGGAAGTAACCTCAACACTGTCTCTGAGAAACAAGGGTGTTTGATGCTTATTCTAGAGTACTTGGATCAGTTTCCCCAGTAGTTTTCAGGTAGTGTAATCCCTTGCAGAATCCCCCATTAGCAAACTGGATTGTTTGAAAGTTTTCCTTTTTTTTTTTGACCAAAAAAAGGTGAAAAGTAGTGGAACAAGGGATTTTTTTCCTCATGTTTTATTGTTATTTTAACTTTAAGCCTTTTTAAGAAAGAAAGAGACTTGAAATATTTGAGAGTAAGTTAAAGAAACAGAACCCATACGACTATGACAGTGTTTTCTAATTAATTTAAGGCAAGTTGAAAAACAGGAACATGGACAGGTAGACATATATTTGGAGTGTTTATGGGCTTGTTTGGCTCAAAGAATTTTCCAGGGCAGTAATGAACCTAACGTTGTGCTGTTAGGTTGTACCAGTTAAAATAAGAATGTAACTATTTTGATCTCTCTGGTTATACCTTTATGGCTCAATATTATCTTGACAAAGGGTCTCTCCTGATTTGGCATTTGAAAGCTGACTGGGTGTACATAGAAATCTGGGCGTGTATGTTTTTTCTGCATTCTCATGTCAGGAATGTTCTTTTGCATTAAGAAATGTTGCCTTGTCTGAATTAGATTTAGGTGAATTGTTAATAATATTTCCTTTGAGAAGAAAAGCTATAAGCTACATGTAACCACATTTTTATGATGGTGATCACTAATTAAAATAAATAACCAGAGTTAAGAGTCTTTAGTAAACAAAGGAGCAAAAGCCTGTGAAGTTGACTATAGATAGGGCTGGTGTGATTATAAAGAGCAAAGTTGAAGGTTCAGATTTTCTGAATATGATACAGGTACCTAGTAGCTCACCTGAAACAAATATTTTAACAGATGGAAAATGTGTACAAGCCTACATGCAAGAGTGTCCTTTGAAATGTTATATAAAAATGAATCTTTCTTGCACAAGAAAGATGACAGAAGAAAAAAATTCAAATTTGACAAATAGCAGAGAGGAAATATTAGGATAAATAAAATATTTGACTGGCAGTTGCATGTATAGGTGCCCAGGTCTCCCTCTCTTTGCCTCTTTCTGCTCTCTCTCTCTATCTCCTTCCCTCCTTCCGTAGATATGTATATATATCCCATGAAAGAAACAGATTTAAATGTTCTTGTTATACATTATAGTATGATGCCAAGGAGTATCACAATGTACATCTTTTCCTGTTGCATCTTTTACTTCATGCATTTTTTCTAATACATCATAAATTAAAAACTTTACCAGTTCAATATATAAATAAAGTTTGACTTTTAGCATTGTTTGCTAAAAGATGAAAGCCATGCTGATATGCTGGCCGTTAACACAATTTTTTTTCTTTGAGCTTTTGTAATGAATAATCCTCAATTGACTCTTGGCTGAAAATGAGACGCCAGGCAAAAGCACACATGCTTTTTGCAGATTTTAAATGCAGTATAAAAGAAAAAGAGGGTACACTGTATATGAATTATGATTCGACACGGTTTATTGCTGCTTGCAGCCGAATATGCTTTCCCTTTGCTGTCTGCTCCAGTTTCTCTCTGGATGGGCGGAGAGAGCACTGTGTGTTCGGGTCAAGATGTTTGCTCAGAAATAGTAGTACAGTTGCAGCTGTGTTTGTTGGAGCAGGAGACTAGTTTAAATAGCATTACCATTTATCCAGTCCATTAACAGAACTCTGTAAAATAATACCAACTCTGCGTAAACTACAGGACAGTGTAATAAAATTACAAGCACTTGTTGACAGATGGAAAGTGTAAGTAAAGGGCGATAGGTTGCAGGTTAAAAGACAGCAGATAGTTTTCTTTACTTATATACAGTATATAGAGACTCTATCCTCCCCTTTGCTCTTCCTCCAAAACCAAGGTTGCCTTTTTTATGATCAACCTAAGAACAGAGAAAATTATATTCAGAGCTTTCTGGGGTTGATGAACTACAAAAGAGACTGTAGTAACTTTTGAAGTGGCGGACTATGATTGAAATCTATGAGTCATATTCAAATCTTCCAGATAAGTATAACCTTAAAGGTGGCTTATGGGTGTGTGATTCACAGTTTCCCATTTGAGTTTGCAGCTACTAAGCTGGACTCATTAGAGAAGAATTTCATTGATAGTACTGTGGTTAAGTGTTTTGTAATAAATATTTGTTTTGTGGTTTTCAGTTTATTTCTTTGGGTATTATTCTATTTACTCAGGCTTCTAGCATAAGCGTGACTATACAAAGCACTTTACAGGAACTCAGTTTTTGCTTTTGTCTACCAAAACAGAATGAAAAACAAAATTAACTACCTGTGTCCCAGTGGCATGCTTTATTTGCTTCTTTGAATACAAATCCGTAGTTTTGTTTTGGAAGTGGCATTTATTTATTATTCCCTGGTAAGTTTTAGAGCCAGCGAATTTTCTAACATTATAAATATTATTGCTAAAGCTAAAGGCTAGCTTATGCTCTAGTGAATACTTACCTGAGACAAATAGATTTTGATCATTTAAATTGATTGGTCAGATTGAAGCTCATTTGCTGCCCTATAGAATCTCAGATTCTCAAAATCGTTTCTCATAATGGTAGTAATTTTTAAAGAAGAAAACTTAGTTTTTTGTTTCTTTAATGTAAAATTTAATTTGATGAGCATAATAAATACCCAGTTAAGATGCCTTTATTTCCTTTTTCTCCATTTCCACAGAGGCTTAGTTTTTGTTTTCTTAAAATAACTTTAAGAGTAAAATATGCTCACTGTAACAGGGTTTAGGAAACGCGGAAAAAAACAAAAGAGGAAGAAGAAATTATTATCTTACCACCTGGACAAAACCACTGTTACTTATCAATTATTATCTTAGTTTTATTTTTATGATTATGCATATAATTCTGGTTATGCATGTATTTTGAAAAGATTTTTTTAATATCCCCAGGGTCTAGTATAAGGCTTGACCTTTAGAAGCTCTCAGTAAGTATTTGATGTATTGAATTAAATCTCTGTCGAGTTCAGGGTTTGCAACTTGAATGAGCAAATAGTGACTCTGAGAAGGCATTATGAATAACGGAGAGCCAAATTAAATTTAAACGATAACTTCACTAATTAAATATTTGGTCCCCTTAGGTTTTCTAAACACTGAAGGGTTTCAGTAGACACAGTACAATTAAAAGGATCCATTTTTCACCTAAGCAAAATATACCTTTATTTGATATATTGCCATTCTTACCTAGAACTGACCCCCTAGTTCTTGGGTATCAAGTTAGTTTCACAGGATTCTTCTAGTCAAGCGTAAAAGCAGACAATGGCAGTGGAGTCTGTGTACAAATTCCTCTTGAATTAATTTCTGCGATTAAAATGTGTGCTCCTGGAGGTGTCAGGTGCCATAGTTCGTACTTCGCTCTACTCTTGGCCTGTTGGGCTCTGCCACAGTAAATCCCGCAGTGGTTGTGTAGGAATTGCAGGTTACAGTTGCTACGGTTACCGTCTTGCAGCCAGATCGACATCATTACTCATCTAGCAAGCTGCCACGATAGCTACCGCTGGTTTCTGTTGCTGAGGCTGCAGAAGAGCCTCGCAAGTTGAGGATGAAAGTTCTTCAGAAGGTGGCACACCTCGTGAGGGACGGGCGGAAGGGGGGGCAGATTAATGCCTGATCTTTGAGAACAAAGAGCCAGCAAGAAACTTAGAAAGTGTTAACCTGCAGTGATTAAAACATCAAACCCTTTATTACCTATTAATTTTTTACTTACTATTATCCAGCCTAAGAGAGACTGTTTTTGCCACTTAAAAAATTAGAGGCACACAAGGCGTGCTTAATTTTAAAAAGATTTCTGTTATATAATCCAAAGGTTTATTTTTAAGTCTGTAGACAAAGACTTGATGTAGGGGTTTCTGAACATATTCAGGGTACCCGTTACTACTTGCCATGAGAGGAGAAACTGCAAACTATTTGACAGGAAGCTACCTTTGATTTTGTGTGTGTGTGTGTGTGTGTGTGTGTGTGTGTGTGTGTGTGTTTAATGAACATGTAATTCTTTGTTTTAGAGGTTATCAATCCAGTGAAAACTAAGATTATAGTTGAGATTTTTGCCAGGCTTGGTGTTGATGGTTTTTATACCTCAAAGCAATCCCAAATAGAAAGTTTGTTGCTGAAGAAAGCCACACACTGGCTGTTGTGACCCCACAGATTGAGCTTTGGGTGTGAAATCCACAGTAAGTTCATTGCGTAGGAAAAGCAAGTGTGAAGTCTTTCACGCTCAGTTGTGCTTATTTAAATGGTTGCTCTCCCAGTGTAAACGGTTTTACTGCCACATTAATTTTTCAACTGACACTTACTCGGTATGCCTGCTTAGATTCGGAGAATACTGTGATAGATACTGGGGGTTGGGGGGGAGCTGTCATAGTATTTGGCTCCCCATGATATGTGGTATTTTGGGACCTCAATATTTTACTAACATCTGATTTTTAGTATGTAAATTGAAGCCCAGAGACTTCATTTAGAGTGATAGTGTTTTCTAAAACATGAATTTAAATACATGATTTTCATGTCTAAATCATATCATTGTATGTACATCGTTGAATAATATTTTAAAGCTTGACTTTGAGTCATTACATTGCCACAGCCATCTAAAGGTTGTAATTTGGGGACTGAACTTCCCATAATATTATTTCAAGGCATGAACATTGATAGAATTTTAGTTATATTAATGTTTATATATGTACGTATCTACATTGTGTTTTAAAGCACTGAAATTAATTTATATCCTAAGGTAGGTGGTATTAAAGAATGTTAAATATCTGTTTGGGTATTTATAGTTATTTATAGAATGTGGCCTGTTTCTCTCATTACCTGTTACCCATAACAAAGTTAACTACCACGACTGAATTATGGTTGGAGGTTAATATTTTGACAATTTGTGATATAAGAAATCTTTAAACAGAAGTTACACAATGAATGAAATCCTAGAAAAGGAAATAATGAAAAATAAAAAGACCTGACCGTATCGTCACTTCCAGTCTAGAGCAGCCCTCTGTGGTGTGGAATGTTACTGGGAATGAATATCTGCGCCTCTTGAAATGGCCCCAAGTGAATGTTTGCAACTGAATATGGCAACTTGATTTCAGTGTTTAAGGAAAAAAGAAAAGAAAAAAAGAAAACTTAAAGAAAGATGAAATAAATAAGTCTGGAAAGAGAATGGGAAAAGATAGCTGTACCCCATCATGATAGGTTTCTTCTACTAGTGAGAGATTAAAGCTTGGAGCATGTGAATAGCTGAGAACAGCAAAGAGAAAGGTTGATTGCTTCCCCTCCAACAGTTCCAATTGATTTAAAAAAGGCTAATTTAAAGTTCTGTTTGTTCTATGTCTTAAACCATCAGAATTCTCTTTTAAGGCCGGAGGAATGCTCTGGAAGAAAAAGAATCCAAGGATAAAAAGTCATTGCAAGCCAACAATTGTTCTTAATCCTCACAAAATGCTGGAGAAATTAAATTTATTCTTTATTGCTCAAAGTGTTACCTAGGTCACTGGGCGATGGGAAAATTGGACTGGAAGTCGAGTAGGCGCAAGCTTTGTTTTGTGTCTAGATGCTTAACCTTAGACACGACAAGGCATCTTAGAGTGTTGTGGGAACTGGGTTCACAGCATTAACACCAAGACTTTTATTACCCTGGATTTATAATAGGCTGTGCTGTCAGGAGACGAAAATGTTGTGTTTACATTTCAGTGTTAAATGATCATTTAATTAACACCTAAGGAAAAAAAACCTTGCGAAATTCTTAGCAGCTTTTATTGTTGGTTTCCTGGGAGGTTTTAATATTCAAGTTTCATTGAGATTTCTCTTTGTAAGTAGGGACACAAAAGACATTATAAACTTTTTAAGGAAGACAAACAGTTTAACCTTGACCCCCTTTTCCCTAAAATACTAATTTAAATTACATTTTAAATCTAGTATACTTTTTTCAAAAGTTTCTAGGCTAGTATATCAAAATACATCTTAAATTTTGTGTTAGCATTAAATATAAATATTATTTAGTTTGGATTCCAATGTTTTTATTATCAAACATTTGAAATTGCCAATTAGTTTATCTTAAGAGGCTTAATACATTTAGAATAGTAACTATAAATGTTTTACATCTTTTAAAGTACTACCGAAGTTATATTGATTTAAGAATGTGGCTTAGCATAGATGTTCATAGACAAGCAAATTTTATGGGCAAAAGGGTACATTATTAAATTATGTTCATAATTTAGAGATTGTTACTATCATAATGAAAATTTTATATAGAGATAGTGGAGGAACTGTTGCCACAAATATAAAAATTAATTCACTTCATTAATGGCCAAAATACTAGCAATTATCAGTTATCAGTGTCTTAATTTTCTCTGGCTCTTTCCTGAGAAAATTTAAAAGGAATGCTTGTGTGGCAAAGCAATAACTTTTGGGAAATGTAAAATATACCATCAGGAGCTGCTGTATACTTAGCAACACTTTGAGGTATTTCTGAAAGTATTATTAAAGTTTATATGTTCTTCCTATTGTTTTACCTTGTTAAGAAACTTCATATTCCAGTATTTGAAACTTAAAAAACATTTAACGAGTTACCAATTTTTAAAGTAAAAATCCCTTAATTTTTCCAGAAATGAGCAAGCTATTATAATGTAGTTTTTTTTTCTAAATGCACTACTTTTCTTCTTACTGAAACCAAATCCCTTTTTTTAAAGTTTAAATTCAAATGCCTCAGGATAAAACCCACTTTCTGTATTATTCATAGTAAAAGAGTGCAAATAGGACTGAATGTTATTAAAATTTCTTAATAGAAAGCCCTGCTTTGAACCAAGAATTATATCCTAATTTGCAGAACACTGCCAAGTGTTAGGTAGGCACTTTGTGTGATATTATATGCTCATCTCTCTTTTAGCTTCTCTGCAGATTTTCTCATTTTCTTAAACCACATTGGTGCCCTTCCCAAATCTACTTCTAGGCTCAGCCTCTGGGGACAAAAACACACACATGGGAATATTGCCTTAAATTTTACCTCTTTTGCATAAGAATCCTCCTTTTAGTAAGGCAGTCACAAGGCATAAAATATCCAGAAGTTTAAAGGTGTGAAAATCAAAAAGAAGAGTAACAAAATCTGGTTATTTAATATGGTGAATGGCCAGTATATTCTAAATTTACAGTGTACTATACATTTGCTGTTCCTGGCCAGCCAGGTGGTGGTAGAGGCTGGGGAGGGAGATGGGGAGGTAGGCATGTGAGCCAGAGAAACAAAGATTTTGTGAAAGTTCATATTGCTTGAAGAATAAGTATTTAGGGAGATTATAGGAAATTCCATTTAGTGTGGGGAAATGTGCTGCTTGTACACTGAGAAAAATCAGTGCTATGCCTTTATTATGAGACAGTCAGTATTAAAATTTGATGCATTATTCTGACTCTCTGCCTAGATTCTAGAAAGACATATTCCTGTTTTAATTTTAGGTAGTCTCTGGTTTACCTCTTAAAAATAGGAATAGCTGCTCTAAACAAAATTATGCTATAAGAAATATATTTGATAATTATCTAGTTAAATTATTTCATGGATTGAGGGTGGGGGTAAGATGTGTAGAAATACTCTGTGTTTTACTCAGCAGTGATGTCATTGGTTAAGATTAACTTTGCTTTTGCGTCAGCCTCTTCTGCTACCTTTGCAGGTTTACTATAATCTAGTTCACATGATTCTTTAACTTTATCATCGCTCTCACAGCCTGGGAGCTGTCGGGCAAGTAGCTTTTCCTGTTGCCACCTCAAAGTTCCCTGCACATTTTTCGACTCCTTTCTTGGCTCCTATTGGAGAAGCACAGTGTACCTCCTGATAATTTTTTTTTTTCTTTTATCAGCCCTTTCTCACCCTCTTCATGACTCACACTTCTGGGGTCTAAATCACTTAATGTGTAACCCGGGGAATGTCACTTAGTTATGTGTTCTGGGCCTTGGTTTCCCCCTGGTTTAAATTGAGGATACTAATGTAATGTACCTTATCGAAATATTGTATAAATTATTTACTACATGAACAGGGTATATGGCTTATGTACAGTGCTTGGCGTATAGTAAGTGCTGCTATTTGTTTTGATTTAAATTGCTTGTATCCTTTAATCTACTACTATTACTGCTTTTCGTCTTATTATAATGTGCTGTCACATATTATTATGTAATCGTACCATATATGTTAACTTTGCAAAAAATCTTGTCTTACGTTTATTTCTTTTTTTCACATAGAGCATCTAGTCTATTGTAGATTGGTTAGTAAGTACTTTCAGGCTGAGATTAAATAGTAGACAAATTACGCCTGAGAAAGATCCTACCGATAGTTTGAATTTGGGAGGAAATAGATTGTGGCATGGAAAGAATATAGGATCAAAAGTCAGAATGTTTACATTCCTGGCTCTTCTGGCTACTAGTTTCAAATGCTGAGCATACTTAACTTGATTGCTTTCTGAGGATTGGTTTCTTTGCTTATAAGGCATCTAGCAGGTCAGCTAAGAGAAGGACTGTGTCTGTATTTGTTTACCATCATATTTCAAGATCGAGCTTAAGGCTTTCAGGTCTCTAAGGGACGTTCAGAAATAGTTGAGGGAAGAGAGGAGGTCAAAGATTTGTTTCAGATCTTTTTTCAAAAATTTATAGGGAACTTTTCATAGGACTTGCAAGAATTATAATGATAGAATTATTCATGGTAATGAGCCAAGAATTAGATAATTAGGTTGTGGATGAGTGATTTTGAGATTGTTCTCGTTCCTATTAGCAATTTAAAAATAAAGGCAGTTTCTTTGCTAATAAATGTAGCTTTCTTGCATTTTTCATGGCTTCGCTATCACATGTGAATTGTTTGACATCTTAAGTTAAAAAAAATTAAAGGAGATTTGATGGTTATGCATTATTAAGTGGTTGTCTTGATTCTTGATAATCCCTCAATATGAGGTAAGTGGTGTACAACTGGAGTGCTTTCAATAATCGCCTGCCTCTGAAACGTTGTTAATGGTAGCAGGAAGAAGTGAGTTATAAATCACACAAGGCAAATGGAGAGACAAAAACTGGAGTTGGTTGTTTAAGGTTTGTATGTACGTATTTGTGCTGTCATCTTTTCAAGAACAGGCTTGAGGGCAGGGACCATCATTTTCTGTAATTCTCCCTAGGAAGTGCTTTATACGCCTCCGACAATTAATTTTCCTGACCTTTTGAGAACAGAGTGTGTGGAACCTGCATGCCCTGAAGGCAAATGGAATCTGGAGTCTGTTTCTAAGAGGCCAGTCTCTGTCTGAGTTGGTACCGTGTCTTTCCCTCCCTTTACGGAGAATGAATTCCACACCTAATGAATAGTTTCAAGGAAAGTTGTTAATCAGGTACTCCAAGTGACCCCCCTGGATTCTTCTTTCATTACACAGAACACTGAGCCAATGAAAAAGCAACAGAGTTGCATTTGATAAAAGGAAATACCTTTTCCTCATCCCACCCACCATGTAATCCCCTGGAATTTAGTTGACACGGGAAATTACTGCTGCAAATACCATGTTTGAAATTATGAAGTTCTATGCTCGTGAGTAACATTTGTGACTGTGTTAATTCTGTTAAAAATCACAAAGTATGTGGGTTGTGATATTTCAGGACAAGGATTTTCACCTGAGGGCGTTGGAAAATAATTTTTCCTAATTCTTATCAGTATTACAGGGAAACCAGATGCACAGGGCTTTTAGAGGGTTATCAGTGATATCTTTTCTCTTGAATTAACCAGTGTCATAATGTTAACGTGAATGCACTATTACAGATGAACAGAAATGAACTATAAATAGTTGAATTTTGTTCAAATGAACAGGTGTTCTTCAACTCACTTCCCATTGAGAAACCATACCTTCAGAAATGTAACTGGTTAAAAAATAGTTTTAAAAAAAGGAGAATAGTTTAAATAACAAGAGTGTCCTGATATTACTTAATTTTCTTTGTTAAATTACTTGTCTTTTAAAAAAAGCCACTGTTCAGCTATCGGGGAACACGTTTTAAGAGAAGTTTCATTATTTCCAAGTAAAACATTTACTTGATCGTCAGTGGGGATCTATTACAAGATACCTCAGTCATATTTTTATAAGAAGATTCAGTTTCGGATTTTTTTAAATTACTATTCTTCTTGCCAGCTCTCAAACACATACTGTTGTAATACATTCAATTTATTTGTAGACCAGTTTTATATTGTACTATATTTCAAAGAAGTGATTCCTAAAGTGTGCACTGATAAGATGCAAGAGAAGTGTACTGCTCTACAGTTAAATATGTTGGACGATAATGGAAGTCACTTCCTCTGTGGTGACTACAGCGTACACTTGTGTATTACAACTCTGAAGTATACCAGAATAAGGGAATGTTTAACTTTACCAAACTTTGTTCCTCAAAATTATTTCATTGCATAGTCCTCCTCTTTCTCACTTCTTCTGCTTATTCCAGTTAAATCAAATAGCAAGAACAGCTTTTAGCTATTTCTTTTTGATAGTTGGAAATGATATTTTCTTTTTCTTTTTTTGGTGCTGAGAATCAAACTGAGGGCCTTGTGCTTGTGAGGTAAGCCCTCTACCCACTGAGCTAAATTCCCAGCCAAGGAATGAGATTTTCTTAAAATAAAATCACTATTTCGAACATGAGGGCTGAGGTATTATTTTTCTTGTACTGACATCTTCGGTGGTGGCACATCACTTCATACAGCGCATTGGTCTGATAAGTCAGTTTGTCTGAACCCACTTTTGAAGGTGAAGGTGGCATTCTGTTGTTACCTTCAGAGATAGCAAAACTTAGATTCTTCTGTGGCTCTTTTTTTTTTTTTTCTTTTTTTTGGTGCTGGGAATTGAACTCGGGGCCTTGTGCTTGCTAAGCAAGCACTCTAACCACGGAGCTAAATCCTCAGCCCCTCTTCTGTGGCTCTTTAACATAGGACTATAAATAGAGGACCTACTACTTGCTTTAAGTATTTGTGTGTTATGTGTAAATATACTCATAAAACCACTCAATATGTTTTGGCTTAGTCTCCCTCCCTCTCACCGAAGCACCTGAGGTTCCTGGCAGAGCAGTGACTGTGTGTAGCACCGCTTTAGCAGCACCCTGAGGTGCCTGTCAGCGCCTCAGAAGTCAGCTGTGTGTATACACACAAGACTTTTCTACCCTACAGGGTGGGTGTTGGAGCCAAAAGGATTTTGTGCACAGTTCATTTGTTCATTATTTTTGCCCGACTCTTCTGTCCAGCACTAGCTGACAAAGTAACTTACTTATGAGAGATTAGACACAGAAATAAAAATAAATAGAACAAATAATGTTATAAGACTTGAAAGGTAACTTTAAAGTACGCTCGACTTGTGTTTCTTCTCAACAGGACACTTAAACAGAGCATTACTGAAAATCGCTGTCCTTTCTCTTTATTCCCGCAGCATGTTGCTTTTGTTACCAGTTTTCAGTTCTATTAAATGTTGAGCAAAATGATACAAAAGGAAGCAAATATAAAACCAAATTAGGACTTGAACAAGACTACTTTTTAAAATAGGTTTAACAGAAATATTTCACGTCAAATTATGATCCGTGTTTACAAGCATTCATGTTTTTAGCACTGAGTTGGAACTTTGTTGTTGACGCGTGACTTTAAGACCATACGTAATGAAGTCAAGCATGTTCTTCCCTGTGAAGTGTACTTGCAGGGTTTACTTTTTGGATTTTACTAAAGGTATCAAACATTGTACTTTGTAATAGTTTCAGTTCACTCTGCCTAAAAAAAGCAGAATATACCACTCTCTTCTTTCCCTTCTCTGTTTTATTGTTGTCCTTAAGGTCCCAAACTATTTATCATCCTGAATATTCTACTTACTTAACTGCTGTCTGTCTCATAGTATATTTGCAAGAAATATTGGTGGGATGGGCTAAATGTGGGCTTTGCAGTGGACTGCCAGAATTTGAATCCCAGCTCCAGTGCATACTAGGCATGTGGCCTGGAGCACAGTATGTAATACCTGTGCCTCAATGTCATCTTCTTTAAGATAGGGATAAACAAAGATCGAGTCCTAGAGTCCTTGGGAAGACTAAGTGATGTAACCTATCTGCACAGAGCTCAGTTAATGTTCACTGTTTTTCCTAAGTCTAACTCTTGGTTCAGGAAAAATAAACAAACATTTGTTGTCATCTTAAAATCATTTGTTACAGTTTTATGTTTTTTGACTAAATGACTCTCCCACCCCTTCTCTTTTTAAGTATTAAAATGGAAAGCTTAATTGTGCAGAGACACACTATCCGCTGCTCCTTCTTACCTTCTTTCTCACTACTGTTTTTATGGAGTTCTCCATTTTTACGGAGTTCTTCATGGTTCCAGTCAAGCTCTGGGAATGTTGGACTCTCACCTGACCTCGCTACCAGTCAGGTACTGCTTTACTTCCTGCCTTCGGGGGCAGCTGCATTCTGCAGGTGCCACCACCCCACACAGGCCCCTTCCCTTGTGTTGCTATTCAGTACCAAACAATAGATTTCACATGTTTTCGCTTACTTTCTAGCATGGCTAATCCACAAACCTCTAGTCTTGGGAATTACAAATATTCTGTGTTCACTAAGTCTAGCATGTTACAGAAATTGTTTAATTCTGATATTACAGTTAGTAGTTAACTACCAAAATGCTTTCCATGGATTGTACGGCCCTTGAGGGCTTCCTGTATTCTTCTTCGTTCTTCATGGAGCAGTATTCCAATGTAGTGCGCACTCAAGTATTCATAGACTGAAGAAAGAGTGCAGAGAGGACAAAGGACCTATTGAATCATCCTTCGGGGTAAATGAGCTGCAGCAAGCATTCAAAGCTTTAACTTTTTAATATCTTTTCATTTGTTCTTTGGTAGTATTCAAGTTTAAAGAGAATAGCTATCAGTAAACTTGTTCAGTCAAAATATCCAAGCGCTTAAACACAGCTTTTTGTACCGATTTCCTGCCTGCGATGTAGTGTATCTGTTTTATTTATGAAAGCCTGAAGAGAGGTCTGTTCCACACCTTTTATGTCAATTATCAGTTCTTTTCTAAATTTTTATGTATTTGTAGGTACATGCATGTGTGATTTTGTTTTGTTTAATTTGCACGTAACACAGTGTTGCTACAAAATTAAAATTGAAATGGGTAAAATGGTAGGTTTCATCTCCTCCCCGCGGTGTCCTCACATGGGTTGCTAAGGCACAGCATCCACCATGCATGCGCGTCCAGTCCCTTGCCACTCTAGAGCATGTACTTCTGACATTTTTATTAGGCTTTTGTGTTTGGTCACTGTATTAAATCCAGCAACTTATTCCTTTCCACTTAAATTGTTTTCCCTGTACAAGGGGTGGAGAAGAATTCACAGTGCCTGCACATAAAAGGCCATTATCTTATCTTAGCAAATCCAGCCACAGAGAGACATGACAGCTCAGCCAGGGAACACAGACTGTACATGAAGGGCCAGATACTGGGAGTGACGCCGTGATGAGGCCTGTGCCATAGCAAGGCGATGCCTTCCTCAGGCGCGGCAAAGGTTAGCAGCCCTCCACGGAGCCTGGGCTCGCAGATCATATAGTAGGAAGATTGAAGTTTGCATTCAGGGCGTGTGGTCTGCTTGTGATCTTGATTTACTAGGAGCTTGTAGAAACTCCTCAGGAGAGTCGTTACGTTTCTTGCTTCAAATCAAAGTATCTTTTCTTTTTTTGAGAAAATCAAAGAAGCATACAGATGTGCTGATATTTTATGTGTATCCCTTGTATCTGCAGAATTTTACAACAGGGGCCCTATTTTCTTTATCTCATTTTCACTTTAGATTTGGGCCTTTATTTGGAACTTTTTTTGACTAAATGACTTTAAGACTGTACATTACAAACTGGAATGTGTCCTTGTGATGGCTTAATCTGAGCCAGCTGCCACACAGTGTCTCTCACTGCTTCTGTTCAGTTCGTGTTGTATCTGCCTCATATCACAGTGAGGTTCTCCCCATCTTACTCCTTCCTACCATTCACAATCCTGGTGGAAGGTTTAAAGTCTTTCATTTTTATGCTTCCTGGAACAATTACTATAGGATGTAGCAAGCAAGAGAGGCTAGATAAATGCTTGCTATGTAGATACAATAGGGAATTTTCTTCTTTCTAAGCTTTGATTAAAAAATATATTTAGTATTTATTTTAGAAAGGCCTTCATTCCTTTCCTCCATGTTAAATTTCTACATTGAAACAGAAAACTTTCTTTGGGAATGAAACACCACTTCAGTCATATTATATCTGATTTTCTTAAACAGTTCATATTTGAAACTACCACAGTATGTTTAAGTGTGCAAATTGATCACGGAATTTCACTGCTGTTACTAGAGTCCATCATGTTTATTATGGAAACCGTGTGGTAATTTATTTTGGAATTACCACACGTGACTTGGTGTGCTGTGCAAAGAGCCACAGCTTTGTGGGCAGACAGGACGAGGCTCAAATGTAGGTTATTGTGAAGCTAGAATGAGGCTGGGTGTCAGGAAAGTACTTATACTTAGCATAGTCTCAACATTTTCACTGAGATGTTGTTCTTAGAAACACTGATGTGTGCTCTATACTATACTTAAAAATGAGAACATTCCCCTTAATTCCTGAAATGACTGCATTTTACACTGTAGTGAACCCTGTGGGTTACTTCCCCACTTTTATCACCAACCCCTTTCTCTTTCCCAGTAGACCCCTGTGTAGTCTTATTTAGTCACTCAGCCATCCCAAAGCCTCTAGAGGTATTTCCATTACCAGCACATGGTATTTCTTTGTGACTAGCTGTCCAAGGTGATACATTTCATGTAGATTTCTTCTGTCCTTTTAAAGGAAAGACTCAGAGTTTGGAGGAAAACCATCCTCTATCCTTCCTCTTTTCTGTCTCTCCCCTGCTTTCTTCCTCTTCCTCCTGCTGATATGAACCAGAAAGCATGAAGCCCTGGCTGGTACTGATGGCCGTGGGGAAAAAGGAGCTGAAATGGAGAAAGGAGAAGATAGAAAGAGAGAGCTATGGCCTGACCCATCTCTGGACTTCCTGCTCTGTGAGATGATAATTTTCCTTATTATTGAAGCCAGATTTGGACAAGTGTCAGTTATTTGCAACCAGAAGCATATAACTAGTCCATTAACCCCATGACAAGCACTGGGCTCAGTTTTCTATTATAGCAACTTTTAGTCTATATGCACAAAACTGAACCTCTTGGAATTATGATTTTTTCTCTGCCTCATTTTCTGATGTAGAGATAATAAAACCTATTTTCCCAGGCTTTTGAGATGACTTTAAAAAAATCCATGTAAGGTCAGTGCCAGGCACAGAATAGGGACTTGCTTTGAGTAGTCCCTGTTGTCATCATATTTTGTTGGTTAGAATTTCCTTTATTATATTTTTCTCACCTGAACTTTATTTTTAATAGCTAAACCATTGTATCATGAGTCTACATATGTGCCTTACCATCTCATCCCAGAGAAAACACGAAGATACTGCTTTGTATCATGCCAGTATACATTTTACAAATCATACTATCAGGAAGTTTGTGTAGTTCTCACAGAATCCCTGTGATGTAGATAATAATTGTACTATTTCCAGATTCTTTTTTCTGTTTCTTCCTCTAAAATGGAAGCTTCATGAGGACGTGTGTTGGGAATTCAGTCTCCAGATTCATAAGCTAAAGGCATTTGAGGGTGGAGCCTGTGGGAGTTACTACGACTACATGCATCCCAAGAATGGGCCCCTGTGATAGCATTAAGAATGTTAAAGAGGATAAGACCCTGCTAGCTCACTTGGCTGTCTCACCATGTAATGTCTTTACACTGTGCAGCAAAAATGTCCTTCCCAGAGGGGGAGCAGATGCTGGTACCATGCTCTTGGGTTTCCCAGCCTCCACTACCATAAGCCAAATATGATTTTTATGCTTTATGTATCACGTGGTTTTAGGTATTTTGTTATAGCAAGAACAAATGGACTAAGATAGCTCAGAATTTTCCTTTACCAGACTTCATTCAAGGAAAGATAGGTGTCCTTCATTTTGATGGCTTCCCATTCTGTTAACCCAGTCATTGTTCTCCTATTTTTCTCATCCGGCTCTCCACTGAGCTTCAAAGTAGAGACTGAATCTAGTCTGATATGTTTGTCCATTTCCTAGTACAGAGAATTATAGAGAACAATTATAGATGACTTGGATTTACTTTATAATTCCAATGCTATGATAGTTTCAAAAAATGATTTGTAGCTTTCTCTTCATGTTATTTTTAGGTGTCCTAAGAAAGGAATCAGTGAACATAGGGCCAAGGCCTGGAGGTTGCGTTCACCACTGCGTGTGTCTGCATATGTGCATATATGAATCACGAGAATTTCATTTGTTCCTGTGCATGTACTGAAGGAGAAAATGGATAAGTTATGGCTTGGGTTAGTTCGAGGCTTTGTTCAAATCCTGATGATGCAGTCCTTTTGGGGGGAAGCACATTTCCTAATTTTAAGTGTCATTAGGCAGTTATCAGTACAGAGGATAGATTATGATGAATCATCCTTTCTCCATTCGTTAGCATACTCTAAACCTTCAAGTATAGAAAAGAACTTCTTCAGTTCTTCTGTTTCTGGGATACGAAGAATGGATGGTAGTTTGCTAATCACAGAGCAGCCACCTCTGCTTGGTGTCAGAGAAACTTAATTGGAACCATGGAACAGCTATTTCACAACGTGTGGTTTTGGGCAACATAAACACTCTGAATTTCAGATTCTTTTCTTTAAAATGAAAATAATATTAATGAACACAAGGTTGTGGTCTAAGAAATAAATGAGAATATGTGAAACATGCCTTGCATAGTACCAAGCAGACTGTGTTTATAGAATACATGTTTTGAGCTTTGAACCATAGCATCCTTTTTCTTGTTCATTAGTAGTAATAAAACCACAGCTGTTTGTGTGAGATCTGACATGATGATTACATTGGAGAAAAATGTATTATTTCTGTCTGTTAAACTGGTCAAAATATGACTACGTATTTGGTTAGAAGATTCCTGAATGGATTTGTTTTCTGAGGAGTTTTAGCCTCTTAGCCCTTTTTCCCTGACTTCCAAGAAGCATATTGTGTGACTGCATAATGAAACAATGATGCTTCTATCAGTGGCCTGAGTTGAATCATGTAGATGCTATAGAATTCTAGAGGATTAAAAATCAGTTCTAACCAGAGTATCTGGGAAGGCAATATGCAGATTCCATTTTAAGAGGACTTCTGTAGTTTCCAACAGCATAAGAAGGGAAATAGCATTCCTATAAAGAAAATGATGTTAGTTGAAATAGTTATAATGGATATTTATTCAATAAGAAAGAGTTCTTGTTTTCACTAGTGGATTAAAGAAAGATAGTGAATCTGAGAAATGTAGATTGGGAGAATTGTAAAAAGCTCTGAAACTCTAAAGTGGGGATTCATTCAGACTTTATTCCATAGGTAGGGGTCCTCTGATCAAGGCAGTGCAATGGGAAGATTTTGACTGTGAGTCGAAGAAAGACTTGAGGCTTAGAGACCAGTGTTACAAAACTAATACAATGGTCCAATAAGATTATATAGATGTTTGTATAGTATGACAGTTTCACACTGAGAATACATTTTAAAGTTTTAAACAAAGCCCACACAAATAGCAACAGAAGCAATTTCTTCAGCATTTTGATTAGTTGATGTATTGATGATTCTCCAGGGAAGTCCTTAACCTGCAGTAGGGTGAAATAATCCTGAAAGGCAAAGCATTCCTGCTCTCACAGGGTTTGGAATCACTGCTTAGATTTCTTCCTGGTATCATGATCCTCTCTTCTGTTATGTTAGAGGCGTAGAGATAATCGTGGAGCCTTTCTTGTCCATAGTAGAATAAAAGGATGGTATACTTCCCATGCTGAGAAAGACCTCAAACTCAGGTAGATATGCAGGTGACTTAGTGGGGGTGGCCTGGCCATGAAGGAGCGCTTGCTGTGGCTTGCTGTGGCTTGGTGTGACTCGGTGGTCCAGACTCCAGGAGTAATGGTGCTCCCAAGATTGCTGCTGGTCCCCACCTGTGCCTGGGACACGGCCACGTCTTCTTACCTTTCCATATGCTTGCATTTCTCATAAATTAAAGCTACTTCCTTAACACTTACAGGACTGCACATGGTATTTATTGTTTCTAACTACTGTTCCTGTGTTTAGAAAACACCCTCATGTTAAAGATTCTACACTGGACTTTATATGCAGCCAGGGGAATGTACAAAGGTCATAGCCTCCTTTTGTTTCATGTCTCTTATACTGGTGTTTATATCCTAAAGTTGCTGGAATAAATGCTGATGTGTTATTTTTTACCCTTGTAAATCCTCCAGTTGCACTTAGAAGGTTTCATTTTGTTATTTTTTTTTTTTTAATTTTGGCTAATGTGTTTGCATCCAAGGAAGGAGGAAAGGGAAATTCACATTTTCTTTGCCTGGTACTGTTGCAAGAAATTATGTATAGATTTTTAGAATACATGTGCAAAATTCTTTCAAGAAGGAGCTGTTACATACCGAGCTGAAAATTGACTATCCTGGTTAATAAATGGTAGAGCTATGAATGAAATTCATATATTCTCACATCTATAAAACAAATCATCATTCATACTTAGAAGTGAAGTCCTACTAGTAACATTGGCAAAGGGAAGGGCATTCGGAGGTAAACAAGTAGATACTAAGAACTCTGAGCAGTATCATATAAGAAAATGGGGTGTTTTTTTTTTTTAAATGTGTGTTTAGGAAAGGTTTATTGGGGAATAGTAATAGTGCCTGAAGTACAGGAGGGGTCCCAAGTGGGTTGCCCTGAAAATAGGTCAAAGAAAGTTGGGATGTTTAAAAGAGATAATCAAAGTGCTATTTAATTTAAAAATTGGAAATATATGAGGTATTGGCCTGTCAAAGAGGAAGCAAAGAATAGATATCAAAAAGACTAAAGTAATTTGACATTAGCAAAGGGCTAGGAGCCCTCAATCTAGCATTTCCTCCACTGTTGGGCAATTACACAAGAACCTTGTCTTACACATATCTAATTTTAGTTTTTCACCGCTGAATTTCATTTAATGGTGACCATGATACAAAATATCAATATATATTTTAACCAGAATCCCTCAGTTTGAAGCAGTGATGACAAGGAGGCCCGTACTCTTGAAAACTGCCTGAGGCCCCTCTCTGAAATGCTGTGTGTGCAATAATCTTAATTTGAAACATGTCTGAGGTAATGAATTTCAATTTCCATTTCAATGAGAAGGTATTACTTAAACTTTAAATTAAACAACATCAAGTTTTGCTACTGATGCTTGCTTTGTCCATGACTTCTGAGAGACATTCTGTGGTAAGGATTGCACGTGGGCAGACAATAAGTAATCTTAATAACTCGTCAGTCCAACTCAACTCATTTATTGCCAGTTTAATCCATTCCTTATCCTTGCCCTCAAAGATTATTAGAGACACCTGAGAAACAATGGAAAGTGAAACAAAACAAAATCTTGGAGTGTATTATTTTTGAAGGATTTTTTAAGGAGGTAATTTTAAAGTTGCTTTCTCAGCATAATTTCCTTTTTCTTCTAAAAGTCTTAAATTTATGCTCAAGCAAGAAAAGTTATAAGTAAATTTTAAGTTTACAATATTGATGTTTCTTAAGATCACTTTTTAAAAGAAAGGAAGAAAAAGAGGGCAGATATTATTAACTAAAGTGTCATCAGAATTAAAGGTTAAATTGTCCTTTTTTTGGTCACAAAATGCTTTGAAGGATATGTTTTCCCTGTATTTATATGATTGTCTGTGCCATTTGTGAAATCTGTTCAACCCCCAAAAATGTCCAGGAGCCAGAAATGTGTTCAGAGAAGTTGCCTAGAGATTGTTGTTCTTTCACATACTGTACCTATTCTAGAACCATTAGCAGACTGGACGAATTCCCATTAATTCTCCTTCCCTTACACCTATGAGAATAAACTGGTTAAAAAGTTCATATTCTATTTGAATGCAGAGGTATTAGTTAATATTTTGCGTATTCTGTTATTCAACTTACTTACATCAATAAAAACAAGTTGAAGAAGAAGTAATATGGAGAGTGCAATGTTACATTAAACAAAGAGAATAAAACAAACAAAATTAAATCAGTGATCCAAACAGGAAACAAGTTTTAAAATGTAATTTTTCAGTTGCACAAAAGTTGCCATGGTATTACATTTCCTTTTGTGTATGCTGGTGATTTAATTTAGTAGTTTTAGAAAATATATCTATTGCTGTGTTTAAAAATTCTAATTACAGTGATTGGTAAAGAGGTTTCCTAGTACAAGGGATATTTGAAGAGAACCTGGAAGACTGACAAGTGATTGACAGGTAAACAACCCCACTGTGCCCTTATATTCCATTCTGTGATGCTGGACTATAGACACCACATAGGCTTCAGGAAGTAACCACCTTCCACTCTTCAGTTAATGCTTGGCTTTGTGGTTGTAAACAACATTGTGCATTAGCTGACTAAATGTGCTTCTTCTTTTGCACTGCCACACTCCCCTGACTCAGTGTGGTGGGATGTCTGTGAAGTGAACAAATGGGGATTTTCCTTTAACATTTTTAACTGAATTTGAACCTTGAAAACTGAAGTGAAGTGCAGATTGCATAAGTGGATTGAAACCATCTAAGAGTGAATGAAAAGGATGCTGTTTCTAACTTGAAATATTCTGCGTGCGACTTCCCAGTATCACTGTGAAATTGCCCTTCTCTACTAATGCAAAGGCTGTACACACACATTGTGTCATGTGCGATTTTATTATGGCTTACTGTTAATAGATCTTTATTTTCGGAGTGTCCTTTTTATTTTTTTTAATTTCCTTGGGTTCAGACTTTCTTTTTCAACTTTTTTGCAAGAAATTTTCTTATTTTACATGCATTTCTTTCCGCATTTATTCACCCTTAGTTCTCCCTCTAAAATAGTTAAAAATAGATGAGTACTGTTGCTATGAGTCTTTGAAAAGTGGTTCCTATATTCAGTAATAAATTCATAATTAAAGGATTTACCTGACATGAAGTATTTTGGTTTCCTGAATTATAAAATTTGGAAAAAACTTGTTTGTTTGCAACCATTTTATATTTCTAAAATGTTCTAATGGTTGCTGTAGAGTGTGGAGGCAAAAAATTCTTAGTATTTTGCCCTCAACCCCCAACTTGAATGCTAACAACTTGGATGTTTTGAATGAGCAATTTGCCAGCAAATGACAAGTCAGTCTAGATAAATGAGAAACTTAGTACAGTAAAATCTGTGTTCAGTAAACAGCAAAATGTGGACTATTGCATTTTTGAGATTCTCTAGGCAAAACTGTCTTTCTAATAAATGCCAATAGGCTAACTGAAATAGGACAGAGTAACTAACTGTGGAGTTAGATTAAGGTTGCAAGAGATTTATTATGTGTTCATGTTGCTAATAAAAAATTTAAAAAGAATCCTAGGATTTTTTCCTAAACAAAAAGCGATCCACCTATGTATATATCATGGTATTTTCTTTCCCTTGCCAGACTAAGAATAAAGAGTAGGAGGTTACAAAAAAAAAAAAGAGATCAACATAAATTAACTCTGAGTTAGGGTATCTGATATCCTGTCTTTATAATAAGTCTTGTAACAAAATTTTGTATCAACGTATTGCAAACGTTTGTAAATTATTTAGAATTTGGAACATGTTTTCCCGTAGAAACAGTGTTGTAAATATTGGTTCAGTTCCCAGGCCAGTGCACACAGCCTATTTAATCCATATGTATCTAAGAGACAGTACTGATGTTTGCCTGAGTGCTGGGTTCTAAAGGCATATTGCAGAAAGAAGCACCAGGGACAGAGACGGGTATTTTGTGTTTGTTTTCTGGATAGATAATGGTCATATGGGAATTTTTTAGAAGAAACCAATTTCATTATTTGTCTCTTCCTTTTGTACTTCTTACACAATGGTTCCAGACCCCTTCTGTGTACCTATGGGGAAAGTAGGACCCACAAGTTCTCTCAAACCTGTTCTTCAACAGACAATATGCTTTAGTAGATTGCTGCTAAATCAGAGCATTTTGACCTCTTTATTGCTCTGGCTTTGTTCATAAGGCCATTACCTTCAACATTATAAATGATCAAATGTTAAGAAAAGTAATAAGTCAATGTTAAAAAATACTTATGAATTAAAAATATTATGATATAATGGAAATGTCTTTATATGTTGCTGCAAGTTAAAGTTTCAGTACTCAGTTGTATTTTTTAATTTCGTTCTTTTTTCCTCCTTTAAGCTATACATGATTTCTCTAAAAATTATGTCATTTTTCACAGTATACTGAAAATGTGGTGGGAGTACTTTTGGTGAGGTGAGACAGTGTTGAGGAGTTTGATAGTAAACTCTGTTTGGAAATGGGGTACTGTATTTTATTGCATTATTTTTCAATAACTGTAAAATTAATATTATTCATAGTTGTAATTTGGCATTTATCTCAGTGATTGTGTTTTTCCCGCTTTCCCATACACGTACATGAGTAGCCCTTGGATCATTTGCTCTTTGTTAACTTCCCCTCCTGCCACACCGTTTGTTCTCAGACCTACGGGGACAAGCAGGTTTAGACAACCCACCTTGTGGTGAAATCAGCATGTAATTGTTTCTAAATAGACACAGCGCTCTGTACTGCATTGCAGTAGGAGTGTACGCACTTCTTAAGAAGTTCTTTCTAAGGTTTATCAAGGAAGGCAAAAACAAATTTTGTTAATTAGAGTGCTGTCTCAAAACACAGTTTTTGAAGGAGTAGCTATTTTGTTTCAAAGAATGAAATTTTTTTTGGTGGTTGTTGTTTTTGTTTTACTATTTTTTGATGAGGAATATGATAATAGAGTCCCTGAAGTGATGAAGCGATATATCTCACTTGGGTGTTTTACCTATTTCACTGAATTGAAAACTCTTGTTTTGCCCTCTATGTGGATTTTTATGACTTCTCTTTTATCTGGAAATGTATGTGACTAAACATATATTTCCAATGTAGCAATCTACAAGGTCTTCGATATTGTTTATATATATTTTTAAAGTCCCTGCTGTGATGGTCAGATATGTGGACATTTCAGGTCCAACAGGGGAGCCACTTCCATATTCTGTCAAGGTTACCTGGCATTAGTGCAATGGACCACTGGTCCAAGCCAAAATACTTCCCTGGCTTTGGCTGCCTTCAAGGCCCCCTGACAGACACTGTAAAAATGACAGAATATTTTATACTAATTATCTTTCAGTCAGTAATGCTCAATGTATTAAACTATTATGGTCATGCCTAGGAAACTCTGAAGTCAGGGTCATTATTTTCAAATGTATGACAGATTTAAGGTAAAACTTACAAATAGAACCTTTTCACAATAAAAGTCAGTGTAGAAATATAGAACATTTTAATGCTCATAAAAATACATGAGATACAGCATATCATGATTAGGTTAATAGAGATACAAAAACTTTATTCCTACTTTTCAAGCTAATCAAATTTATATAATAATGAATATCACATGACTGTTATATATGTATCTTTAAAAAATCACATAGCTTGCTTTTTTTTTAAGAATAAAGATCTTTGACTAAGTTCAAGGTCTACCATAATGAAACATTTAGGGTGGTATTGAATTTCCATAATTGTTTGGTTCTGTGTTCTATTCTCAGGAAAGAAAGGGGAATGGTTTTACTTATTGAATTATACAGAGTGTATTTTGTCATAAGACATTCTCAGAGATTATAAAAAATTTTAGAGATTTACATTCATCTTGACAAGGATCATGGGCTTATACTGTGCAAGGGCATTCATTTGTTTTCAGTTTAGAATATGTAAAACGCATAATTTCTCTGCAGTTAATATTTTAAATCTGAACTCCCTTGCTAGCGATATGCCTAAATATTTTAGGTTATGAAATATAATAATGGCATTTGAGGAGTCTCTCACACATGCAGATATGTAGGCACACACACTCAGAAATACACACACATCCTCTTTATTTTCAACTGCAAAAAAGTTATGGTATTTATTTGCTGTATATTTAGTAATTAAAATGACAGTGGATATAGTTTCTTTGTTAAGTAACTTGCTCATGATTATTTTAAATTTCAAAAAAATAAATATCCAGTATATTATTTAATTTTAGCAACAGAAGAAATTTATATGTATTTTTCTCCTATGCAGTTCTTCCTGTTTTCTTTTTAATAACTTTTATATTTCCTCAACATGTAGTATATGCTATGCTATACCCTACTATTATGTACTACATACTATAGTACATTTTATAATGTAATATATATGAGTGATGGTGAACCTTTTTGAGACGAGTGCCCGAACTGCAACCCATAACCCACTTACTTATTGCAGAATGCCAACACTGCAATTAAACGTAAATACTGAGGTTTTAGCTTAGGAAAAAACAACTCATACATCAACATCTTTTGTCTCAAAAGAAAAACAACATGCATGCCATGGGTTCACCACCACTTGTATATACTACATGCCTATAGTATATACTTTTATATTCCCTCAACATATATATATATGTACATGAAATTTATATAAAGGAGTATGATATAGTATACATAGTACAGTATAGTATATCATGCTATATATTGATATATACACATTTTATACACATATAATATATATGGCATTATATACACAGAAAATTATATATTGCTTGCCATGTAGTAAGTACTTCAGGAAAATTTAATGACTAAGTGAATGAGCAGATGAGTTCCTGCTGGCTAGGGAACCAGATACCTGATTTACTTACAAGATTGTTAGGCAGATAAAATGAGACATGAAAGAGCTGTGAAAATTATAAATATTTTATGTATGTGAACTTATAAATAATGATTGCCTTTTTATAATTCAGAATATTGAGCATTTTGGACACATTGTCCATTCGCAAGTTTCAGTATGATAATGTCTCCTTTTAGAAATGGAGCAGTGAATCATGCTTATAGGAATGGCCGAATAGATTCATGTTGGCTAAAATTAGATCCTTATTATACCCAATTACCCTTTTGTTCTTCATGCTGCAGAGTATCATTTTGCCCCAACGGCCAGGCACTAATGGGGCATACTAACACTATTGTGTGTGCTACTTATGTAGCATTAATTCCAGGCTTTCTGCTTTTATTAGAAGGGCTCCACAGTTAAATTCTCGAATAATGAAGTCCGTCCTCTTAAGAGAGCTAAGAAAGACATCTCTATTGAAATCTTTCTGAAATAATATTCCTTTTAAATTGTTGAGAGTATTTTGATTAATGAGATATTAGTAGGGGATGATGTGTTTTCATTAGTAAATAAGAATTGAGATTAAAAAATTGTTGTATGAGACCCTTTGGAATAATACTATCCCTCATGAGAAAAGTTGTCTTGACAACAGTACAATTTATAATTAGAAATGATGAATATTTTATTTCTCAAAGGAAAATTCTCCCTAAGTATTCTAGACAGTGATCGGGCTAAATGTTCACCAGCTATAATCATTTCTCCTGCAAAAATACACTATCGACTTTTTTGCTCAATAATAATCAGGTATTACATTTTAGTTTATGAGGAAAGGACATTTATATAAATTTCTTTCTATATTTCATGAGAAAAAAGATATTATTGACCTCATTTTAAAGAGAGAGTACATATTTTATAGATGGCAGGGGTAGAACTAGAAAAATGGAGATTAGTTTCTTTCTTTTTATTATTTTGCCAAAGAATGCAGAAGATTAGGACACATTTCACAATTGTACATTTACTCCTAATGTAATCCATTGTTTCAAATCCTGGAACCTGTATTTTTTTCAATTTATAACATGTATTCACTTTACCTATGAATTTTGAGTTAGGTAAAAATGAAAGTACCCAACATTGACTTAAGGTTCAATCTTCCTTGAGTATTCATGATTTAAATAAACAAATACGTAAATTAAAAGACAAGATTCAAAATTCATGTTGCGTAGTCATTTGTTGCATTAGTCATTATACATTCATCCAGTGTCTTCTATGTGACAGGCGATATGGGATACTCCCGTTAAATAAAACATAGTTCCTATGGGAGATGTGGAAGGACATGGCTGTACAAAGCAGTAATCAGCCTTCAGAGTGCAGCCTTGGAATTGCTGCATGGTACTAGAAGGTAGATAAAGCATTCATGAGAACCGGGGGAGGAAGTGACACTTGAGGTGTGTCAAGGAAAGAAAGTGGATTTATGGAAGGAGGTTAAGATAGGGAGTGACATCCCAGTAGCGGAAATGACATGTACATCCAGTGTGGTCACGGAGGGACAGGGGTGAGCAGATAAGATGGAATGTTAATGGGGTCTGACGCTGGAGGCCTTAGTACAATTTCCAAGCAAACATTTATTGTCTAATAAGGTCTGTTGCCGTGAACTCAGCAGCTTGTTGAGTGACAGAGTTGTTTGCATCTGATTATGTGTGATGCGGAGCTTCCATGATGTAAGCAGGTTTTCTGTCATCATCTATATGGCCACCCTAAAATCCATTCACTCAATGCAGTCTTCAGCTGCATTACAGCTGAAATTTAATGAGACATAGTTTATCATTCAGTCACATACTATGTATTTGAAAACATCAGCGGTTCAGTCACCTCATGGCGATTTTAAAATTAAAGTGGTATTATATGAAATATTTTAGTTTTATATTTTGTAAGACTTACTTTGATACAGGTTCACTTTTTGCATTCATTTAATTCAGGGTTTCCATTAGCTGAATTCTGAGAGTTACTGTCAGTACCTTTGGGAGTCAGCCATTTAGCCTCAGGAGTCGAAACAAGAGTTGAATCAAAGTCTTGGGGCTCTATTTATATTTCATTTACATTGTTTTTGTTGGAGAATATTTTTCATTATCTTCTATTTATCTTTAGTGTACATTTCTTGGAGAAATTCTGACATCTTAAATCCAATGCATACTACCAGTGTGATATTTTCATTCGGAAATTAGTGGATGAAAGACAGTACATTTCACAGAAATGAAAGATACCTCTTCCTCTCTTTCTTCCTTTGTCTTCCTACACACCTTGATCTGTGTGGTGGAGAATAATAGGGTCTATGGCCATGCACATGATGGCCCCAGGGACTGAGAGTCCTCATGAACAGCAGCAGTGTCAGGAAGAGGTACAAGGTCCTAATTTGCACCGGCTGTGTGTGACTCGCACTGCCTTTTGGGAGCTGTATAGAAAAGTACTTGCCTGTGGCTCCAAAGAGAAAACGTCATGCTCCGGGAGCGAGGCCTGAGGAGGAGCGCTGCAGCTTCTGGGACTTGGAGTAGCAGAAGGTGATGCTCAGGTCGCAGAGGGAAGTGAGCTCTTTGGAGGGGAAGTGGTGGCTCGAGGACCTGGAAAGGCTGGTCTGAGGGACCTTAGTGGAGGTGCTAGAAGTTGGATTTCATCTGGTAGTCTAGGGAAAGTATGGAGAATGTTTAGGTTGTGTTGTGACATGATGAAATCTGTATTTCGTGGTTTGAGGAACTGGGCCATATGTATTTTCCCCTGCGAGTTTCGTCTGAGGTGGCAGAGGAAATACTTTGTTCCGTTTTTCTCCTGTCACACATAATTCCCATTACAGCATAGTACTGTATACTACACAGTATGTGTTTATTCAGTGAATGAAGAATGAAAGCTGCTGTCCTGCCCCTGAACTTTAATTAAAAACCCAACTAGAAGATATTTTTTTTTCAGTACAGGGGTTTGAACCCCCGGGCTCCCTGGCCCTTTTGTTTGTTTGTATTGAGGCAGGGTCTCACTAAATTTTTGAGGCAGGACTCAGACATTCTCCTGCCTCAGCTTCACTCAGTACCACGGTCACAGGCATGCACCACTGTCTGTGGCTAGAATATATTTCTTCTGCAAAAAAGCAAATAATGGAGCTAACCCTTGCACTGTAATATAGTGTAAATGGATAATACGGAAGGTACCTGAGGAACATCTCGAGGGAGAATTCAGAGGCATTTGGCTGTAAAGGAAAGTGAGGACTCGTGGTGGACTGTCACATTGGCCCCACTGAGACACATGTCCCAAATTTCACACCCTTGTGTAGTGTCTTTCTTTGAATCTAAACTTGGCCATGTGACACACAGATCATGAGACTTTAGCAAA
The DNA here is from genome assembly GCA_004026905.1 of Hystrix cristata. Classification (NCBI taxonomy): domain Eukaryota; kingdom Metazoa; phylum Chordata; class Mammalia; order Rodentia; family Hystricidae; genus Hystrix; species Hystrix cristata. The sequence goes on from PVJO010001563.1 coordinate 59,308, forward strand.
TGACCTGAGAGCAGAGATTTACTAAGTGCTTGTGTACTGGGATTATCTTCTCGGAATGCTTGTGCTTAGAACAACTTCTTGCCGTGCCATGACGAACGTGAAGGAATACAAAGAGGTCCATGTGAAAAGAAAAGAATCAAGATATATTATGTACAGGTGCAAATTCTCTGGGACCATCATCTATATTTAAAGGGTACCAGTAAAATTAATTTTAAAAAAGAGCTGCATGTGGTAGAAAGTGGAGATTCACAACCATACACCCCTATCTGTGCCCCAGCCAGTCCCAGCTGTCAGGCTGTTTCACAACTTCCAGCCATCCCAGCTTTCCAACTACACCATATGAAACATAAAAGCTGCCTGCTTATACTGCAGACCTTTAAAAGAGAATTATTGGCGGTTGTTATTTTAAGTAACTCATTTTTGAGTAGTTTATTATGTAGCAATATGTAACTCTGAAAGGAAGCAAGAATGGTTTTAATATATGTGGGTTGAATTAGTGGGTGGATTTTGACATCTTCATTTATTTGAAATAAAAATGCAGGAAGGATAACCCTCTTGCTAGTACACTTAACTCTGAACTCCTGAAAAGAGACTAAATATTTTTAGTGCATTTCAGCACATAGCAAGTATCAAAATGATCTACTGAATGCAGAGTTGAAAACAAGCCATACTAAGGATAATGTGCCATTTGCTCACTGCTAGACTGAGAACTTTCCAGGTGGCTTTCTTTTTTATTGTTACTTTTGGTTATCATAGACTCTTGTGACCTAAGTACTCAATGGTGACAGGAAATGTGCATACACACACTTGACACACAAACACCCCAAAAAGGGAAGGTATTTGTTGAATTGGAACTGGTTAGATTACAACTCATAGGGGACAAAAATTAACGTCTATACCACTTGTTAAAAATGAATTTAATATATACACAAATATCTGTAATATAGGATAAGCCTGGTTTATTCTTTATAATAAATCTAACCTACATGGAATACTACAGATGGGAACTCTCTAATTATGCACACAGTTTGTACACTTGGTAAGAAAGATTAGGTTACCATTGGAATGAGCCGCAAATGATGTGTTTGTGGATTAGTTATCACTTCCTGCCAAAAACGTGTAATTGAGCATTCCAAAATAATGGTGTGTACATGTGATTCCTTACATTTATGTAGGATTTTTAAAGCTCTAAATTCTTTCCACAACCTTTTGTTTTATTCTTACACCTTCATTGATATGAAAGTTTAGTTCATCCAAGAAACAAGCTTGAGGATATTGGTCATTCTGGAAGAAAAGGGAAAAAGAACCTAAGATGGTGGAATAGTTAAATAATTGAAAGAGAATGGAAAAGAAAATGTATTTTTTTCTCTTTAGCTTTGAAATTTAAAGCAGCAGGGGGCAGTATAACATTTTACCTACTGGACACAGAGGAAGGGGAACAGGTCATCGAAGGACATTAACATCTTTCATGAGATGTTTTTTGTTTTAATTTTCATTCTGCAAGACTATATTTTACCATTACTCATATTTCTTTTGCTCATTGTTCTGCAAATTGGGGATAAATGGTCACATATAGTCAATGTTAATATTAAATGAAAACCACCCATTTAGAGAAACCTTTATCTCCTCAACTAAGTGAGTGAGCAGAATTGGCTTCCATGCACAATATATAACATCAATTTGTGTTTTAATTCCTCTTTTCTTCCTCTGTGTAACTTTGTTTGAAAGTCCTAATAAGTAGGGCAGAGGGATACAGGCTAAGAAACACGAGAATTAGAAGCCTCCTAATAAATCAGGTGTTCCAGTTTTCTGTAGGTGTTTGGGTTTCTTTCTCTGCCATTTGAAGGTTTTATCTCATGGCACATTCTCCTGTTTTTGGTTTTATTAAGTCAGACCACATTTAGTTTTCATCTGAAGAGAAATCTTTTTCTTTTCCTGTGAGTCTGCGCATATTGCCCCTTTTATGGAGGATGGATCTTGTTTACTGCATTTCTATGGCTCCAGTTATAACCCCTTCCTAAAATTTTACTTTGTATTTAGGTTATCGGTAATGACACCCAAAATCATGTGGACCCTCTCTTGCCTTCCCATATGAGTGCCAGTACCCTGAGCCATAGCACACAATTTCATACATTAAACATTGATCATTGAAATAAGATTTAAGCTTTTCTGGATCGGATCGTCAGCTCTTTGAGTGCAGAAAATCATCTCCAGACACATGTTTCACCGACTATAGTTCTTCTTAATATTTGACATTTGATTGGCGTTTGTCTGGTTCCTGGAAGTGCATTTATTTTTGTGGACCTTACCTGTTCAGCATTCAGGTGTCCTGGAAGGCGGAGATGAAAGGAAACGATGTTTATCACGTCTTTAAGAGTGTTGTGAGGACTGTAACTCTTTGTGTCAAGTCTCTTTAAATTCTCACAGCATCTCTTTAAAATAGGCACTATTATGTCCCCACATGGAGGACATGGAGCTCACAGGCAGTAACTTGCCTGTGCTTAGATGTGAGGCAGAACGGCAATCGCAACCCTCCTACCTGCCTTCATGGCTCCAAAGCCCGCAGTGTTTTCACTGCAGAGCAGTTAGTTATGTGTTATCTACTATGTGCCACACATTGCTTTAGGAACTATTGATTCTACATTGAATAAAATACTGTCCTATCTTTGAAAGGCTCCCATCCCAGCAGGGGAGAGATTAAAGTAATTATTATGATTCTGAGTGATAAGTGCTTTAAAAGTGTCCTATGGGTACCAGGCAAGGGGCCATTAGCTCTGGCTGCCAAGTGACGCAAGTCACACTGAGCCGCGGAGCTGACAGAGCCGACTCGGGCAGCGTTGGGCCTTGGGGGATTAGCAGTTCACCAGGTGGAGAAAGTAGAAAGACCACGCATGCAAGGACGGAGGCTAAGGTCAAGACATGGGGAGGCATGGCGCAAGCAGTCAGTTCATCGCTGTGCTGGGGCGGGGGCTTGGAGTTTGTCCACATGGCAAGAAGAAGGAGAAAAATATCATCACATCCTCAGATGCTCTCTGGAGCACTCCAGGGGCCAGTAGGTAACCGGATGTGTTAAGTCACATGATGGTAGAGGTTTCTAGCATACGGATAAGATACCAAAGAGGTGGTTTATAGAGGTACTGTGGGGTTGTGTGGGAAATACATGAGAGGAAGCATAAGTGGTATAGAAAGCATAGACTTCGAAATAAAATAGGCAAAGCTCTGCATCCCAGTTCTGACCTTGCCCAGTACATAATCTTGACCAGTTCCCCAAAGGCTCAGAGTTCAATCATCACCTTTGTAAAATAAGACTATTCTTTATCTCAAAGACTCCTGGTGGGAATTAGAGAAGGGACCCAATACCAAAGATAATGTAGCTGCTCAGTAAACATAGGCTTTTGTATATGCCAAACTTTTCTACAAATGTGTTTATTTATAAAAGGGTTGATAGTATTAAGTTTCTAAGAATATATATTTTTATACATTGATATATGAGGTAGGTCAGATTTTTAGTTACAGATACATTCATAAATCATGTTTCAATGTGGTGAAATTCTACTGCTGGAAGAGCCTGGAAATGATTTTTATTTTCTTCCATTTATTAGTATGAAAGAAAAACTATCTTGCTATTTTTCATTGAGTTTTATTTTGAGGTTTTGAAAATAAGTGTAAAGTTTAGCCATTCCTAATTTTAGAATTCTATCTTTAGATTCATCATTATAACATCATTAATCCCAAATTATAAATGTTGATTCTTCTGGTTTATGAACCTGTCTCTTCAGTTTTTTGAGTATTGACAGTCAATAATCATCATATGGTACTTGTTATTGAGATAATGTCCATCCAAATCAGTTTCCTGATCTTCTTTAAAGTTAAGAGGGTAAATTTGCTTTCACAATGAAGTTATTCACAGGCCCTTCACAAGCAACTTTGTTGTTCACTGACAGCCTTTTAGTAATTATACTAAAGTATGAAAGACTTCCGATGAGCATTCTCTGGGCTGAAAACTCCTTTGCATGCATGCATCCCCATTGTAGTTTTTTTCTGTATAAGACTTTGAAACCGCTTCTTGTTTAGAGATAATATTTCTTTTCTTAATATTGTTTGTTTTCTTTGACAGGCTCCTTTTTCACTAATTATTTCTATTTCTTTTATTTTTTACCTTATAATTTCTGCCGATACATATATCAAGACCCTCCTATCCTCAAGAAAACAAAAACAAAAAACAGGAAACAGCAAATAAAATTTTTTATTAAGTGTTTTCTTGCTTGTTAAAGCCCTAATTATTCCCTCTTTATAGTTAGACATCTTGGCATAATTATTTTCTACATCCGCTACCTAATTTCACATTTCTCAGTCCACTGCAGTAACCTCTAACCTTCACTGCTGTGTCACTAAAATCATCGCCAACCTTTCTTATCTCCCTTTTACCACCACGAGTGGTCCAATTGTAGTCTTCTTCTGCTCTTTTGGACAAAATTTACTGTGAACATCTTCCCATTTTTTAAAATTTTTCTTGCTCTTTGTTTTCCCCCCTCATTCAAGACATGCTTTCTGCACAAGTTCACCAGTTTTCGAGAGTTTACAATCACTACTAAATCTGTATCTTCATCACTGAGCTTCAGATTCATGTATGAAAATATTTATTATTTATTCAAAGTTGGATAAAACTTTGACAACTTGGACTCACCCAGCACAAAACAATGCTCTTGTTGTGGTGACTTGCTCCTTCACGTGGCCAAGAATCTGTTCCACTTTTTATCTTATTTCAGTCCATACCACCATCCTCCTGAGTCCCTTGGTACGCAAACCTGGGTGTCACACTCAGACTTTTCTCTCACCCATAAACTCTTTATTCCCCATTTTGTCTTTCAAACACTTCTCAGCTCTAATGCAGCTCTAATCCTTTCCTGTTTATTCTTGCCCCATTTTGTATCTTCTCATCACTTTTGTGGAGTATTGCATTGGTCTTCTATGGTCTTGCTGATTTAGAGCCATGCTTCACTCCAGTGACTTTGCCCCAGTATCACAGGGTGCTTGCTCTGCCCCTATCTGGCCTCCCAGGTAGTTATCCTGAAAGTGTTAGCCTCATTCCTAATTTAATTTCAAGTTACTTTCTACTTGCGAATCTTCAATGGAAAGGAATGAGTTCCTTAGATATATTTACAGAGCCTGTAATAGTGTAAGTTCTCCATGAATCCTGATGAGCAGAAATCAATATTTTATAACAAAATCATTTCAATAAAGAAAATGAAAATGTGGGATAAGTCAGAAACTACTAGGATTGTCTTTTTTTTTTTGGTGTTGGGTATTGAACATAGGGCCAGCAGGGAATGTAGCTCAGGGCAGTGAGCTTGCCTTTATGCACAAGGTCCTGGGTTCAATCCTAGGCACCACAAAAATAAAAATTAACAAAAAATACAACGAATGAAAGACTTCATGCATGCTCAGTACATGCTAAGCTACACCTCCAACCCATCAAACAAATTTGAACTTTAAACTCTACTTTTAATTTTCATACCTTGAAAAGAGGAATTTTCATGGCATAAAGTAATGTTCAATTTCTCTACATTATTTATTTTTTTTTTTTTTTTGTGGTGCCGAGGATCGAGCTCAGGCCCTTGTGCTTACAAGGCAAGCACTCTAATCACTGAGCTAAATCCCCAGCCCCCTCTACATTATGTTTGGCACTGAACTGCTATAAATTAAAAATGAGGTAATCTATGTAAAGATGTTACTAAAAGATTGAGTACAGTGTAATTGGATGTTCCGATTTTTGTCTTAATAGCCGTTAGTATGGAACCCTATTTATCAGATTATTTATACCTTAGTCATAATTTCCTCATCACTGGGACAAGAACCCAACACTCACAACTTACAGGACAAGAGGTTCATTTTGGCACATGGTTACATTCCCTGGTCAGCTGGCTCCAAAACAGAAATGGCAATGGCGGAAGGCTCTGGCAGAAGAAAGATGTTAACATCCTGGTGGCCAGGAAGCAGATACGAAAGAGAAGAGCAGGAGATGTACCTTTCTAGATCACGCTCCCAGTCACACCCACATGTAACCAACAAGGCTTTACCTCTTAACAAGTCATTTATGGGATCCCCTGATCCAGTGACCTTCTAAGCGCATGAGACACTGGGGACATTCCAGATCCAAACCATAACAATTCATAAAATATTGACTCTTTTTCTTCAAACTTATATGTCATTACTAGCATTCTGTACTACTAGCTTGGTTTGTAAGTTTTGTTCTTAGGAATAAGAACATTTGAGAGAGCGAGAAAATGACCCAATCTGTAATCATATTTGTGCATAATTATTCTAATTGAAATGAACTATTCTTTCTAGAATATTTGCGAAATTATACAGAATATTGAGGCTTGATTGCTTGCAAAATTAAATTTTGTTTAAAATATCCTCTATTAAGTCACTCTAAATGCGTATCCAATAAGTGATTTTAGTGAGCATTCAGATGGAAGCATATTGAGTTTCTTGGGGCTTTCAGTATCAACTCTATTTCTGTGAACATTTTAGCTTTCTAATACAAGGAATGCAATTTGAACTGTTTACTGCTGTAAGCCACTGGTGATTTTCAAGCATAATGCAATAATGGTATTTAGCCACAATATGATATTTTTTTTAAAAAGCACATGAAAAATTTCATGAATAAGATTAAGTAAAGAATTTAGTCTCATTTTATGACCATGACAGTTTAGGTGTGGAACATGAGAAGTTTGTATTTTCAGAACAGTTTCTCACAGTGTTATTTTAAAGAAAGTGAAACTCTTTCTTGTAGGATCTGATATTAGGTTTCCACTAACTGTGTTAAATACCTAGTTTTAAATTACAGTGTGGAAAATTTGGGTTACTCACCTATTTAGGCATTTTATTGTGACCCAAGAAGCGTTTAGTAACTATAACCATCTAAAACTGCCATGCATATATGATAGTGCGATTGTAATTTTTTTTTCTTTTATGAAATACTAAAGAGTTTATAATTTCATCATCCTCAGAATGTTTTGGGGACTTTGTTTCTCGTCCTCTGCCCCCAGTTTCCTGGATGGACAGTAGTCTGGTCAGAGGCTGGAGGATGCAAGACTGAACAGGGGATGACCAGGGTGTGTCTGGGATGCCCAGGCCACCAAAAGGACTGAGACATTCTCTTCTGAGTGACATCAAGACTTTAGCAGCTTCTTTCAGTCACAAAACTGTGGTGTAAAAGGGTAAAATTTAATGTTTCCTATCATGATTGGATTTTAGAAACTGCGCATTGAGTTCCATTTAATTTCTTGTAGTATGTAAAATATTTTTTACATATTTGTAGTATGGAAAATAAATGTCTTTTTGTTGTTGTTGCTTTTGTCTGAATATCTTTTAGAAACACAAAGAAAGAAACAAAATACCTGCAGGAAAAAAACTTCAGTTTCCTAGGAGTATATCCTGAGAATCAATGCTATAGTTTTAATTGTTTCAGTGATTTATTCAATTGACAGTATATCACAAATATTAAATGAATGTCATGATGAAATATTAGCATGTGTTTATGAAAAATAGTTTTATATTACCAGATAAGCATTTCTTTTCATGAAGAATTCATATTATGAGTTCACCAAGTGAAAAGCAATTTTTCTTTCATCTATTTCATTATGTACCTCATAATTTTACATTAAACAGTTATAAAACTTTTGAAGACATATATTCTTTGAGACTACAGATATCTGTATTTCAGAGAATTGTAGATAGTTTTAGATTATCATCTTTAGTTTGTGTTCATCAGATAATATTTTCATGAGTAATTGCTTTTTATAGACTTACAGAATTTAATTTTATAATTATAAAATAATTATAAATTTTGTTCAAGAAAAATTGTTAAATTATGCCAGTTAACATTTCATTTTTTGTTTTGTTTTTGCCTATGTTCCTTCAAAAACCAAGATTTAATTTACAAACATACACAAATTTGGCATAAAGTTAGTATCTTTATTATTTTAAGTAATTATTAAATTTATTTTGTAGCCCCAAATACGTTTATGATTGTTTTATAAAACAAGTATCTTTGACAGTGTCAGTACATAATTTGTTAGAAGTCGATGCGATTAACCTTTTTTTCAGTTCTGTGATTGGGTGGTGTTTCTAGACTGGTGGCAGAAACCATGTTGATTTGATTTACCACATTTTCCTGGAGTCTGTTGACAAAAACTTTTTTTCTTTTGTAAAGTGTTCCTCCGAATGTTTCCTGCCTATTTTTTTTTTCCTTTGAAATTCATCCACTTCATCATTTAAGTATCTTGGAGTGAGTCCATGCTGTTGCAGCGATTTAAGGTTACAAAGAGAAATATTTTATTTATTATGACTTAGAAATAGATTGCTTTGCAGATTTTAGATTGTTTCTAAGTCTTAGAAAAATTATAGGTGAAAATTAGGAGATAAGCATATTTGTACTAAACCAAATAGGAGATAAGCATATTTGTACTAAACCAAATACTAAACAAGTAGGGTGATATAATGCAAAGTGTCTGCCAGGAATATGTGGATTTACATGCTTTACCAGTCATTTGTGTTATTTGAAAAATTTTCTTGGTCTTGATTTTCTCCCCTGTAAAATGTAAATAACCATATCTATCTTGGGATTAAATGAGAAAATATGAAGATATGGTGAGGAGTAGAAACACTAAATTGTTGCAGCATTGCAACTCCTTTCCACTTTGGAGATACAGGTTATTTTAGAGATTATTCAATTATTCAAGAAATTTATAATATTAAATCATTATGTACATAGATATTTACTGAGTTGCTGCTATTTGCCAGGCTCTGTTGTAGATTCTGTAGATTCATGATTTAATAAAACAAAGACCACGGTCCTTGTGGAGTTTAATATTTTAGAAAGTTAATATTTCAAGCTTTCCTTCAGTGTCGCTAATATTTATTTTAAACCATTCCGGCATTCTTGGCTGTTTTCTTGGATCACAATAGGTTCATATTCCCATGAACTAATGTACAGAAGAAAAATTGGACAGGATATAGAGTTATTTATTTCTCATATAAAAAGATGCCTTATGAGCTGATTAAAAAAGGAAAGCAATGTGGGGGAAATTGAGTAAATGATATTAACAGGTAATTCACAAAAGAGCTGCAGATGGCCAATAAATTCATGGAAAGCTGCCCAAAATCACCAGTAATCAGGGAAATCCAAATAAAAGCAAGGATATCCGGAGGGTAGTTTTTTGTTTTTTTGGTTTTTTTTCCTCATAAAATTGTCAAAAAGGAAAAATGTTGATAATACCCAGTGCTACCAAAGGTGTGCAGAAAATGAGCACATTTCTCTTTCGGAGAGTAATCTATATTACCTTGTAACTTTTTCGGAAAGTAATCTGTATTACTTTGTAAAATTTAAAACAAAAGTAAAAAAAGCACGCCTCTGATTCGGAGCTTTACCTCAGTAATCTATCATGTTGAAAGAAAGCACCCATATGCAAAACTTTGTCTTCAGCAAGATACTAAATTACTATTCAAAACGTGAAAATTTGGGGAAAAAACCTTCACATTCTTCTGTAAAGAGACATTTCAAGACAAAAGCACCAATACATGAAATTATGTCTCCAAGGCATAATGCCTTCATTCATGCTTATGGAAAAACTGGAAAAATTATGAATATTCATCATAAAGGGAGTAGTTCAGGAAATTAGGAATCTGATGTATGCAGCATTATATAGGTATTTTAAGAAGTGAGCAGGAGCCGTCAGTTTTGACGTAGGTCACTGGTAGGAACCTATGGCATGCATGTTGTTTTTCTTTTAAGACAAAAGATACTAATGTGTGAATTGTTTTTTCTAAACTAAAACCTCAGTATTCAGGTTTAATTGCAGTGTTGGCACTTTGCAATAAATAAGTGGGTTTTGGGTTGCACTTTGGGCACTTGTCTCTAAAAGGTTCGCGATCACTGACCTAGGCGAATATCTGTGCTAAGTCAGAGAAAAATGAAACAAGCAAGTTTGTAATGGAACTGTTATGGCCACAATTTTGTTCTAAAAATTCTGTGTACACAGTTACTTCAAATTTGAAAGTGTTTTATGAACATAAAGTTATCATGTGTAACATTGCAATAAAGAAACAAAAATAGAGAAGATAAAAGTTCAAGCTATTAAAAATGGTGTATTTAATGTCTTCAATCAGTGTGGGAACAATACTGAAATTTAGTATAATGCAAAACATCACAATCATTCATTATTTGAATATTTCAGTCATTCATATTTGAAATTTTAGGACAACTGTATTTAGTGAATGTTTCAATGATGCATTAATTGAAATATATGGAAAGCTCTGTATTCAAGGGCTTTTAACATATGTGTACAATCTGTGAGACATACTGGGGTTTTTTGGCTATATCTTTAATATATCTTCATGTATATTTATAGTATCTTGAAGATTATTATGTGCATGGTACCTTTATCTGTAAATTATTTTCTCACTTAGTTTGAACTTCTCAGTAGGAATGAGCCAGGCAGGGACAGTAACAGAAACCATAAGAAAGTCATCTCCCCTTGGTTTTCTCTTAGTCTCCAAAAATGTGAACAGGGCAAAGTTTAAAGAATTTTATGTGTTCATTCAGTCAGTTTTTCCAGGGTTTATTGCTTGCTAAGTCTTGTGGGAAGATCGAAGATTTATTCACAAGTCTTTTACCTACAAGGAGTTTACAGTTCTAGAGGTTATAAATGTGTCATCAATTCTATGTCACTTACCTTTATCTCTTCACTATAGATTTTTTATTCCATACTTACCAATGCGCGCACACTGTGTGTGTTTGTGTGTGTGTGTGTGTTTGTGATACTTGGAATTGAACCCAGAACCTTCATGCTGAGCTACATCTCCAGCACCCCCACCCCTTTTTAAATTGTTTTGATCCACGGTCTTGCTAAATTGTTAAATTGCTCGGTCTGTGCTCAGACTTGTGATCCTCCCGTTTCAGCATCTCGGTGTTGGAATTACAGGTGTGCACCACCACACCCAGTCCACACTTTTAAATAAAAACAAATATCCAGCCATTTCTAACCTTCAGGGAGGGCCTCAGCAAAGGAGATAAACAAACAAGGGCCCGATCTCATCGAGGAATCCCAGGAGATGTGTAAAAATAGTAGCTAAGAAATAATCAACAATTTGGATATACTATAAAAGTGGCCACTGTGGACATTATACTTGTTGCAGACCAGTATATTCTGTCTCATTACTATAATTTAACATCAACTCTGCTAAAAAAAATTTCCATCTAATAAAACTCATTCTTTAGTCTCATTATACTTGTATTTTTGTTGATTTTATACGTTTATAATGTATACTCTTATGTAAGAAATCTGCCACCAAAAATCTGCTGTTTTTTTCCTACACATGATTGTCTGATAGTATATTATGCATCTTTAGTTCTTATGAATATTTTAGTAGCCTTATTCTCTTATATTTGTGTCCTAACTTGATCTCTTGTAATCTCTAGGAACGCTTCCTCTTTTTAGTTTATTTTTATTAGCAGATTGCATGCAAAGGAAAACAGGTATCAGAGTTTTCTGAATTGTGTTTGAAAGAAACTTCGATCGCAAGGAGGGCCTGCAGTATTCTGCCATGTAGCAAACCTAAGAGCCGAGAGTGGAAGAACTGTCAAGTATTTTGACTGCTTGAAGTCTTGGTTTGTATTTATTGCTTGTTGGTTTTACTTAGTTTCTTTCAGCCATATGCTGAAGAGTTAAAGGTGTTACATGTTTTCCTTCTGGATGCATCACACAAATGTGTATGCTTCATTGTCCCCTTAAATGATGTTGGCTAAGTCTACAGCTCATGAATTTTATTCTCCATGTATAATGGCACTGAACTAGGTGTGATCAGAAAATGGTAAATGTTTAAATTAAAAAAGCTGTTACAGTAAAGAACACATTCCATTAATCCCTCTCAAAATACTCCCTCTCACCTTGAGGACACTTGTTCCACCGTCCTTGCCACTTTCTGAAGCAGTTCTGGAAGTTCTGTTTCATGAGTTGCACTGTCCTGGCTGTCTTTGTGTCCTGACTCAGTTCAAAACACTCATGATCATTTTGACTTTCGGGAACATTGGAAGTGACACAGTGCCAGATACAGTGAGTACGGTGGATGATGACACACTGTAATGCTTTTGTTTGACAGAAATTGCCATAAATGTTTTGAATTGATTTGGAACAACGAGGGAGCCGGGAAAAGACACTAAAGAGGATTTTCAGAATTGCTTCAGAACGTGGCAAGAAGGATGAGTGTGTTCAGAGTGGGAGGGAGCATTTTGAGGGGGATTAATGCAATGTGTCTGTTACTGCAGTACATTCTTATTTTTGTTGAAACATTCACCATGTTTTGTCACGCCGTGTGTATTTAGGTCTAGTTTACACAAACTGAATAGAGGCTCTGTTATTGATCGCAGATTTGTTAATAAAATTATCTAAGATGTTTCAGTTTCATATGATTCCAAATAAATCAGGCTTTAGGTGAAAGTTGCTAGAAGAACCTTCAGCATAACAAATTTTGCAGGTAATTCATTTAAAATATGCATGTGACTTATTAAAAGAATGTGCCTCTGTGAGCTGTAGTTATTAGTAGGCACAATGGGAATTAGTGGAAGAGCTGCACTTTTAGTCCGATTAGGTGGCCTGTAATGAATTATCCAACCAGAGTCAGTCTCATTTTCTGCATCCATACAATGGGATTCCAACACCACACTTCTGAGCATGTTGTGGGCTATAAATGACGTAATGCTTATCATGGATTTCTGGCAAAGGCCGGAGGCTTGTTGTTGTTAGTAACTGGTGGTTTGGCATTCAGTTACCACATACCAAAATGGTTGCTAACCCATTACTCCTGAGAGGTTAAATTATGAGGCTGGCTCCAGAATGCATTTTTCAAATCATTCTTTTTACTCTCATTAGAAGATACAAGTACAAATCGTGAAACCATCCTAGGGAATCTCTGTAACTGATTCTCAAGACAAAGAAAAGGAAATTTAAATAAAGGATTTCCCATGGATTTCTGGCCATTAGGGAAGCATTTTTCAAAATGCTGATATGTTTTAAGTTCATGATGGGCTCTTTGGGGAGATGGTCCATTTTTTGTACATTCATCATGACTCTAAGACTGGGAGTCTGGATGAAAAGCATGTAGTGCTTGCCTTGTTCTTACATCAGAAGAATTTTTTCTTTTGTCCATTTTATGCTTGTTTCCAAAGGCTTAAAATGAAAGCTTTGTTTCTGCAATAATGGCTTAGTGTAGGCTTACATTGTTGATCCCCGCAGTAGATGCAATGTAATCCACTTTGGTAATGTGAATTTTTAAACAATCATAGGCCTCTGCCATTAACCCTTCTCTACTAATGATAATACTCTACAGAAACTACAAAGGAACTCGGCCCTAGCTTCACATTAAACTTGGAGCGCACTTGGCTGAATTTGCATTTCTTATTTTAGCAGCAGTGAATTGCTGAGCATATGTTGAACTTCATCAATACCAAAAGTAGAATAGGTGATTGTGAAACTAACGTTCAAGTGCAAGCATTCAAACACAAACAAGGGAAACTAGAAGAAAATAATGATGGAATGAATCAAAAGTGCTTTCCAGTCCAAAATTCTCTTGAAGGGGCTTTGACTGCTGTTGCTTTTTGCAGTATTTTTTAACTTGACCTGTTGCTTTGCTGAGTTCATTGTAGTGCAAATGTCTCAAATAAAGCTGTACATGAGTCATTTTTTTCCTCCTCAGTTCAGGCTACTTGGATAATAGCTCACTTTGAACACAAGCAAGGGAACCTATTGAATGTTTCCTGCATAAAGCCTATGTAGCTTTGCTCAGCAGCTTGACATGTTTCTTTAGGAGACAGAAATGGTAAATTAGCTAAGAGTAATTTTATTCCATGACATATTTCCAAACTAACTTGGAGAACACATTTGCGCTTAGTGTTTGGTTCCCACTTTGTGGACTTAGAAAAGGTTTCCTACTTTTGGTTAAGTAATGTATATGGTGGACGGCAAAGTTAAGATGATGTTCAGGGAATTTTAGACATTGAAAGTTTTACCTAAGGTAGAGAGGACTTTGCTGCAATTCGTATTGAAGCTGAAGCACTGTATGCCTTCGGGGCTGTGGATTTAATAAACAAAAGATCTGTCACCAGGCTTGGTTCACAGTAGGGGGTAGATGTAATTATATACTTTAAAGGGGAAAAGACTGTTGTTATTATTTTACATTTATTGAGTGCCAACATTTTGCAATGTGCTGTACCTAACATAGAATTAGACACAGTCCTTGCCCAGTGGACTATCTATTTAAATTAGACACAATCCAAATATTTCTCTTAAAGAGTTCCTGTGTTTTCAAATTTGTTACACAATGCATTGTACAAGTGCAGAAGTATTGTACTTGCAAATGTGATTTAAATCTATAAAGGGTTTCACAGACAGGTGGTAAAATAAGATGTGATTATCAGAGTGGAAAAATTGTTCATGTTTTTCAGGTCTTTAGGTTTAACAATTAATCATAGATCTAATATGAAATAGGAAGGGAGAGAGGTATTAAATTTGGAAAATGATTGATCTGTTATTTTGATTTTTACTTTTAAAAAATTGCAGTTCAGAAATAGTAACACAACTTTTTTTGGCTTAACGAGGTTTTGAGTTATATTTATTTGTGTGTTTTTAAATTCTTTCTAGCCTGAAATTCCACAGTGGTCTGAAGAAATGAGGTGTTTGCAAATGGATTTCTCAATTTTCTCAGGATTCTCTTTGTAGATTTTGAAGTCTGGGGTGTGGGGCACAGTACTCAGCTGGCTTTGGGCCAGTACTAATGAAAAAAAAAAATGCGAAGCCAAAAATCTTCCTGGGAATACCTTTGAAGAGCCCTGGCTCGGAACATCTTCTTTCTAATAAAGATGTTTCTTGTCTCTCAGCAAGACCTAGGCCCGGGGACCCAGCATATCTCTGAGGGCCATGAGAGTCCTCAGAGCTGTCTGGATCCCCACCAATGATCAAAGGACCTTTTCACACCAGATG
The DNA here is from genome assembly GCA_004026905.1 of Hystrix cristata. Classification (NCBI taxonomy): domain Eukaryota; kingdom Metazoa; phylum Chordata; class Mammalia; order Rodentia; family Hystricidae; genus Hystrix; species Hystrix cristata. The sequence goes on from PVJO010001563.1 coordinate 74,352, forward strand.
ACTAGTTTCAAGGGATGTAGTCAGTGAACACTGTAGTCAGCTTAGGAGTTTGTTATGTAGACACACACAGTTCCCATCCACTCTGTTAGAAATCAGGGTATTGTTAGGGAGAAATATGCAGATAAACATAGATAAGTTTGTCTATTTATGTACTTGCCTTGTGTATTGTGACTATTTTATGCCAACTCTTCTGTATTTCTAGCTCTAGTATGTTCATTAAGTTCCCTCTTTGTCTCACACTGTGAACATCAATTCTGTGGGCAAAACTGCTACTATTCACCAAGAAAACAGAAAGAAGGCCCCATGGTATCCAGTGGAATCACTTAGACTTGAGTTTGAATCTCAGGACGGCCATTTACACTGTGTGTAACATGAGTCAGTTCATGAAAATTTTCTAGGTCCCTGACTCCTTAGGTATAAAATGGTAGTAATGATTAGACTCAACTCTTATAATTTGCATAAAAAGTAATTATTTTAACATAACTATACAATTTTCATTACTATTATGATAATGAATAATTTAATTTATAGTGACATAGTTAAGTACAAATATTGAAACATCTACTGCATATGTACGTATTATCTTACTTTAAAATACAAAATATTGATATTCAAAGCATCTCACTGAGCATTTGTCATTCTTGTCTGTAGGACCTGTAAGAGTAAAGCTGAGGAAATGTGAAGATGGTCCCCTTCACAGGCCAGCACATCCCACTGTCCCCTGACTCCAGGACACACCTCGTTCTTTGCATTGGTTATAACCGTTTCTTCCTCTTCTCCTTCCTCTTCCTCCAGTGTCCTCTTGCCTTAAGTCACTTCTGACTCAACTAAATTCTCATACTTTTCCAATTAAGCCTCAACCTCCTCCTCTCATTGTTCTCAATTTCTACTTTGGCGATCACCTGACCTAATTTCCTGAAATATTTCTGCTAGTTTTCTCAAACATTAATGTATTTTAATTTAGCCCTTTTCCCTTGCCTACTGTTTCCGTGTATAGAGTTTCTATAATACTCCTAGGTCACCGATTGCCTCTTACCCGCCACACTGTTTGTCGCTCCGTTTCCATCTTTGCATATCCTTGGGGATTCCCTTTTCTATTTGTCTTTTCCTGTTTGTCTTCAGGATTCCCTTGATCTGCTTGGCTTCCGCTTGATCATCCCAAACTCACACCCCTCCCTGCCTCTTGGCTGAGATTGTGTTCCAGAAACACATTGGTCACATTCTCATCACCAAATCTGATAGTCTCCTCATCGTGTATTCTTCCTCCCTCTCAGTTCTCCTTTTCTCATCCTTGTTTTATTGTGAATTAGCAGAAGAGTTTTCCTTGATTAATTTTAGTTTTACAAAATCTGTTTCTTCCTAGTTTATATCTCACAAACATGACTCCTCTGAAGAGGAATCCTGTAGAAATTATATAATAGTAATATTATTTCTTTAAGAATGGTCACACATCATTCTCTTTAATCATTGTAATTCTTGTCATATGCACCAAAATAAGCTCAAGGAAAAGAAAGTGAATGTCTAAGCCTTATTTCAATTCCCCTTTGTGTCGCAGAAGGCTTCTTTATAGTTTTTGTTGATGAATTTTCAGGACGACTCAGACTAATGGCATTGAACATTCTGGCCTCTTTATTACTCTTTGTCAATATAACTTCACTTTCTAACCACCAGCTCTTAGGGACACTACCTTTATAAAAGGAGTGTTCTACATCATTGAATTGAGTAAGTACCATTTTAAAGATGCTTCAGTTTGCAAAGTACTTTAACAAAAATATGTCATTAGATTCTCATAAAATCCTGGGGTATAAGTGCTTTTATGATCTCCATTTTGCAGAAAAAAGGACTAAAAATTGTCATACTTTAAAGTGTTGTCTGTGAAAGTGGAAAGACTATGGAGATTAAGGTGGAAATCTCCTTCTCAAGCAAAGATACTAAAAATTGGTGTGCTTTTTGTAGATTTCAGCTCAGAAATGTGGATTTCTAGTGTTTACCCATATCGAGATTCTGACATTTGGTTTTCTAGACAATAGTAACCTTGTCTTTTCAGTTAAATATAGTTGAAGAGAATAATATATATGAAAAAGAATGGATTCTACCCTATGGATAAGGCATTTACCTTTTTTTAGGAATGGAAACAGTTATCAGAATAAATGCTTGTACACATAAACATGCATATTTAAAATTAATAAAGTGAGGATGTTAGCTATGTAAATTGAATAAACCATATTTGAAACACTTTTTTAGACATTAAGGCAAACACATCAGTGTCAGTTTAAGTCTTACTTAGCTTTTTTTCTAATTTTTTTTTTTTTTGCAAGAGAAGCGAGGACCAAAAGAATCTAGTATACAACAAACTTAGTACAAGAATTCAGCCAAAATTAAACTTGCTCTTACAGTCTGTGGAAGAGGAATGTTCCATCCTATTTCAGTTAGCTGTCAACATTATCTGGTTGTACAGGATATAACCCTATCAGGACAAACAGGTAGACAGAATCGTTTACAGGCCAAATTGTTATACTACTTAAATAATTATCATAGGATCATCTGCTGTTGATTTTTCCTCTTTAATTCTTCCCATGTGTCTTGCACTGTACTTTGCTTATAGAATGTGCTTAATTTGTATTTACTGAGTCATTTAATTTATGCCCCAAACAATATTTTTTAATTTCGAAGTTTATAATATGACCCTGAAAGCATTTTGGAGAACTTCTGATTAATGACAGTTAAAATATGAAAGGCAGAAGCATTAAACGCTTAAGGAGGGGCAACAAATAATAAGATTGGGAGCAGTTGTGGAGAAAAATGAAAAGCAGCATAAGAGTGGTGAAATGGAACTTGCTAAAGTTTCTGTGGTCTGCCAGTCACCACCATACAAGTGAGCCAGACTGAGTGATTTGCTGCACTCCCAACAAGGCCATTTCTCTGTGCTCCTTGCTAATAATGGTCTTAAAGTAGATGTGTATATGAGATTATTTCCATCTGCAGATAGAGGGAGACAGGAGGACGGGTAGGGAAAGGGGGAAGTAAAAATGATTAAAATGTGATATAAATATGCACCAATTCCCCAAGATGAATGCAATTATTATTTAGTCACAAACATACTAATAAAAAAGGCACTACAAAAAATTAAATAAAAGATAAAAATTTGCAACTGCTAAATAATTCCTGAAAACAGAATCAGGAGTTGAAAAATTACGTGAAACCAGACAACCTTTTTTCTTTCTCTCAAGTCCTCTGGCTCCTTCTTTCTTTCTCTGGCAGAGGGAACATGTTCAACTCATAGAAGAATGGAAGCAGAGAAAAGAAGGGCAGAGGTCTCGTATTTCCTTCAAGGGTGATCTGACTTCCTTCAACTAGGACCTGCCTCCTGAAGGCCCCACTGGCTCCCAGTAGTGTCCCGGGCAGGGGAGCAAGCCTTTCCCAAGTGCGCCCTTGGCTAACATTCCAGTTCCAAGCTGTGCCACTCTGCGCCTTTTCTCTTTTCCTTCTTTCTCTCCTAAACTGTTTCCCTCGTGAGCTCTTTTTCATTTCTACTTTCTTCACCCATGTGCCTTTTTCTTTCTCTTCACCCCCTACCTTCATTATCTCTTTCACCATTTGAAAAGAGACAGACATGGTGGTAAAGATGGCTTGCAATTTGCTACCACGTTTATCTCACATCTGATGAGGGGAGCAGCCTGAACTTCCTGTGAGGGCAGAGTCATGCCCTTGGAAACAGCATCTCATAGGGCAGCTTCATTCTGATAGCCATTCTCATCCTGTCCACTGTGGCCAATGACAAGGGTCATGAAATAGTTAAACCTACTTGTCAATTTAGGTTTGGCAAATGTCCTTTTAAAAAGGTATCTAACGACGGAGGGGGAGGGGGAAAGGAACAGAGGGACGAAAGAAATAAGAAATGGGAGGAAAAAATAGAAATGAAGCTTTTGTAAATAAGGGGGGGGTGGTGAAGGGAGGGGAGGGGAATGGGAAAAAAAGAAGCAACAAGATATACCATGGACGGGTACAAATCCCCTATGATGAATGTTATCACTATGTAAATCTAAAATGTACCACTAAAATAGAAAGGTATCTGATACACCATTCGTTCTTTGATTTTTTTTATATTGAACTGCCAAAATAAAGTGTACGTACATCATACGATATTACATAAGCATCAGCAAATATTTTATCGTCAGATGTTCTGAGGTCTCTTATAAGAAATAACACTAAGCAGAACATTTATAGTTTTGTGTGTTTCTATGGAAGACAATTCAGTTTACCAAATTATTTTTCTTGGATTGCTGAAAGGGAGCATATCTACAGTCTTGAAAGCATTGCATTTAATGAAGTATGACCTAACATCTAGCCCTAAGATTATTAAAGTTTTTTTTGTTTTTGTTTTTTTTTTTATACAGCCCTAACTAGAACGTTTGTATTTTGTAATTTTGCATTATGGGACATCACTACTTCATTCTGTCTGCTTTCACTTAAGTATCAAAACAACAAATTCCGCTTAAAGTTCAAAGCTAGAAAATGCTCTTCATCAGCTAGTGCTTTTTCTTATATTTGACTGTAAATTTATACATAAATATTTGCTTCTTGGGAGAATTAAGGAAGGAAAGAAATCCATCTTGCACAATTTAATGTTAAATGGCCATGGCTTTTCTTAGTTAAGTGTTCCTAATACAGGCTTACTCATTCTCACTATTTTAATGCTCTTTTATGAGTTTACTCTATCATTGCCCTTCAAAAAATCTGTTTGGGAAGTAGCTGGAGTATAAATAGTATTAAAAAACAAACTGCATGTTCTGACATTTACAGTTGTAAGGATATTTCCATCTTAAGGATGATTCAGTCTACAAGTGAAGTTATTAGCTATCTCTCTAGACACTTTTCAGCTAATTTGGGTAATCACACAGCCCTTCTCAGACTCTACTGTTTCTTGTTTTGTTGTTCTCATCAGAACATTGCCCTCTCTACAGAGAAGTGTACGACTCAGGTAGGCTTAGTTTATCAAATAGATGTTTTGAAAGGCATTTCACTTCCCTTACCCCTGTCGTGGGCCCTAAATGTTAATCAATTTAGGATTTCTCTACCCTAAAAATTGTAGCTACATCTTACTCATTTCCAACTTTGAGCTTTTGTTTCTCCGAGTCTCAGCACATGTGAATACATTTTTCTACTTGGTTTTCAGCCACTCCATTTCTGTCTTGACTTTTGAAACCTGGCTTGAGCCTAACCTCTTTCGGTGAGACTTACTTAATGAACTCTACGTGACTCTTATTCTAAATCTCCTTGGGATTATCTACTCAGTTTTAACTCCATTAATTTGCCTTTATTTGTATGACATTATGAATATGTTCTGAAACTTTTTTTTAAGTACGTGAATGAGTTCTGGTGCTCTTGTAAGAAAATTTCATAGTTGTTTCTCTGACTGTGTCTTCTTTTCCTTCTTGTAAACTTCAAAAACCATAGTGTTTCATGTTCTCTCTGGTGAAGGAATGCTCATTAAATGATTCGGCTCCCAGACTCTCCAGTGAAAGCATAGAACATTGATTCTCTTTCCTTTAACATTTTCTTAGTAAGTAACATGAATTTTAATTTTGAAGGAGTGAAATGCCGATTTTCGATACAGCTGTGTGTTACAGTATCCCAAACAGCAGGTTTCTAAGCTAGTATCTTTGTTCTCCTCCCATTACTCATATTATTTCCAGATCAAGTGAGGCATGTGGCTTCAATTATCAAGTATATGTAGAGGACATGCAGAGCTAAGGTTTTTTTCTGGCTTCTCTAATGAACCTTGTTCCTAGCAGCAACATTTGCCAGATTATTTCATTGTATTGTGACATAAAACACGGACCAGCAGAGGTCTGGCTAATTGGCAGGGATACCTTTTCCCCTCCAACTATTTACTTTCTAGAAAGGTAAATTACTTTAGTTTAGTTATAAAATGAAACCTCATAATCCAGTGTGACTGTGTTTGGTCATATAATATCCATAGCTATGCTGAGGGAAATCTTATAAATAAAAAAACAAATTCTGAAAAAAGAATTAAAAATGAATAAATCCAGCTTTGTTGATTTTATGTACTACCTATAATACTGAAGGTAACAACACTGAATACTTGATATTTTTATCCTCCTTTTAATGAATTGACAACCATTATTTGTAATTTCTGGGTTATTTGTTTATAGACAGAATTGCTAAATTAAACTGCTTTAATATTGAAGTAAGTTGGTTTCTTTCCACTGGAAAATGGGGAAAACTTTTCATTTTATTTAAGTGATGAAATTTAAAAGAAACTTTTTATAATGAAAATTTAAATAATGTATACCAAATATAATTTTTATTTAAACCTTTACAGTTATTTGAAACCACATAGCACTTATCACTAACTGACTGCCTGACTGATGAGCGTCATCCATCATATCTGAATTACAGTGCTCTGATTTTCTCAGTGCAAAGCTTTATATATGCCTCTTTCATATATGTTGGAAAATTTAAATGTGTGGCACCCTGAAAGATGTTTCTAAATTTGGAACTTTGAGTTTTGATCTTATGTTCACATACTAATTTTATGAATGATCTCAATGACTGCATAGAATACTTTACAGGATTCTTTTTAAAAAATCAGTACCTGTTTGCTGTGTATAATGGTTACATTTATCATGGGGAGTTGGTACATGTACATAACACATCTTAATTCTTTTTATTTCCCCTTCCCTCCATCTCTTGATGAAAAGATACCCTGTTTCCTGTTATCTGTTCCTTATTTTGCTCTTGAAATTATTTAAACTTGCGGGGTTCTCCTGTAAGAGAAATTATACAGTATTTTAAATTTTGTGTGTGATTTATTTCACTTAACATTATGGTTTCAAGGTGCATCCATTTCCCTATGGATCACTCAGATTTATCCTACTTTGTAGCAGAGTAGTACTCCATTGTGTATAAATGTGTTTTCTTTATCCATTCATCTGTTGATGGACATACAAGCCACTTCCAAGATTTAGCTTTTATGAGTCGTGCTACTATAAATATAAATGTGTATGTATCGCTCTTGTATGATATCTTCAACTCTTTCAGGATGATGCATAGAGCATATTCTAACCCAAGGACTTGTGTAATGGCAGAGACATCAGGATGCTGTACAAAGCAGTATTCCTCAAAATGTGTTCCAAGGAACCTTCGGATCCCCTGGAGTTTCCAGGAGGAAGAAGGGGATTGGTGATCAAATGTGAAGTGTCTATTCGAGTTGTTTAAATAATTTTAATGGAAACGAAATATTCACTAATCCATCCATTCATTCAGGATTTATTACTGGGTGTTGAACTGTGTCTAGCACAGTAATAGATATTATTTTAGAGAAGGAAGTACACAGAGGAAGAGATATGGATCATTCCTTCAGAAAATTTAAAGTCCAGCAAGGGGACAAACATGTAAACAAACATTACAATTGCTAAAAGGATTATGGTATCACACACACTTACTTGAAATTAGAATACTGCTTTAATAGAGATACTCACGAAAAAGGTATCGCGTAGGAGAAAGCACCGGTTGTACTGTCTAGAAGGCTTTCACCAAGGAAGTAGCCTTTGTGTTGAGGATTGAAAGATGATATTGGAAATCACCACTAGCTGATATGAGAGTAGGGTCTGTCTAAACAGACCGATAAAGCATCTGTTTGAGATTGAAAAATGAATTTTGCCCATATCTCCTGAGGTCATATTTGAGTCCTATATATGGTCACTTGACCATATGTGTATAAAATGATGTTTAAGGGCTGGGGATTTAGCTCAGTGGTTAAAGTGCTTGCCTTGCAAGTACAAGGACCCGAGTTCGATCCCCAGCACCAAAAAAAAAAATAAAATAAAATAAAAAAAATAAAATAATGTTTAATGTTTTCCTGGGCACTGAAGTTCATCAAACATGGACTGACAATTTTCAGGTGAAAAGTTTGAGTCATAACCAACTCTATTAGCTGATGATACTGGTTCTTTGTTGGACCTTATTCATTCTGAGAAATGACACAGGCTGCTTTTCTGAAAGACTTTTCTTGATTTAACTGCTTTCTTCATGGCTTTGCCCAGTTCTTTGGCTACCGTAAGTTTTGGGATTTGTTTTCTTCATCTTTTGTTTCCTTTTCCTACTTAAATTTTGTTGTTTTTATCCCCAATTTCAAGTTTATGTTATAGCACTCCTCTACAGATTTTCTTGTTTTACACTTCTGTTACTGCAATTTTATCATTATTGGCTATGAAAAGCTACCTGAATTATCACTTAATATCCTGTCACTCCATAAACCAGTGTACACATTTTTCTTTTTAACAGTTTTAAAGTCATGAGTATTGAGCACCACATAGCTCAAATCAGAAACTTCTTTCCTGCACAGAACTTTTCAAATATTCCTGAAATCTTAAATATAATTATTCAAAATATGAAATAAAAACAATCTATTTGGTAATTATAGATAGAGTTAAATTAACACTTTTATACATCATTTCTCACTGATAATATGATACTAGTTTTGATTTTGAAAAAGAAGTTAACTCTTTTCATTTGGGTCCTATCCCACAGTATAAGGAGTAAAGCAACTTGCTGATTCACAGGATGTTTGCAAGGAAGAACTAATTAATGACTTGAAAGGACCTAGAAAGCATGAAGTGTTATATACATAATAATTATACAATTGCAAAATAGTTATTTATATTTATTAGCATATACTCACTAACTCTACCTTCTCCACAATTCATTTTGGGGCTTCTTTGATTTTGGAAGTGTATTTTCTTCATATTTTAAGAATGATGATGTAGGACATCATCTATATGCTGAAGCTTAATTTATATTAACATTTAAATCATTTAGATAGGGAACTCAAAAAATTTAGACTCCCCACATTTAAAGATTCAATTAAAAATGGGCTTCTGAAATGAATGGGTACTTCTCAGATGAAGAAATACAAGCGGCCAATAAATACATGAAAAAATGTTCAATATCACTGGCTATTTGAGAAATGCAAATTATAGCAACATTGAGGTTCCATCTCACTCCAGAAAGAATGGCTACTATCAAGAAGTCAGCCAATAATAAATACTGATGAGGCTGTGGGGCGAAAGGAACCCTTCGCCATTGTTGATGGGACTCTGAATTGATAGAGCCACTATGGAAATCAGTATGGAGAGTCCTCAAAAAAAAAAAAAAAAAAAACAACCAAAAGTAGACATTCCATTTGACCCAGCTATTCCCTTTCTAGGTATTTTCCCAAACGAGTGAAAGACATCATAGCATGGTGAAGTATGCATACCCTGTTTATAGCAACACTATTCATAATAGCTAAGTCTTGGAAACAGCTTGTATGTCCATCAACAGATGAGTGGATAACACAGCAGAGTACTACTACTTCGCCATAAAGAAGGATAAACTTGAGTCATTTGCAGGAAAATGGATGCACGTTGAGACTGTAACATTAAGTGCAGTAACTCAGACACACAAGCTTAAATATTGCATGGCTTCTCTTGTATGAAAAACTCTACCTATCTGTCTAAATATATCCTGAAATAAAAGACAGATAATAGGAAAAAAGAGAAAGAAAAAGGGTATTGTAACCCGCGTGGACAATATAGCTAAAAGTATACCTCAGCTTAGTACAATTGTCTTATGTGTTTTATATGTTCTTTGGCCTATTAGTCTGGTTTTCAGTCTGTATATATGACAAGTAACTTTATAAGATCTTTTAAGATAAATAAATGAATTTGATGCTGGAAAAATAAAAGGAGAATGGAGGCAGGGGGAGAAAGGGGGAGTTGAAATGTGTTATATGCATGTACCAATCCCCTACCATGAGTGTAATCATTAAGTACTCCAAACATGTACTAATAAAGGTAAAAAAAAAAATCATTTAGAAGTTGAAATTTAAAATCATGACCTCATGGGCTTAGAAGAATCTTGCAGGTCATGTAGTTCAATATCTGATAAGGAAAAAGAAGTCCTAAAATATATGTAAATTACCTGGTACCACCAGGACAAATTCCCATGCTTGTATGAAAATCGAGTATCTAATTTCAGCTGCCTATAAAGCAAGCCCAGTGAAACCACAAAACACAGATCAAAACTTGATGCAGACCGTGACGGTCTCATGTAAGACAGCTGGCCTCTTCCTGAGGATGGACGCGCCCCTGTGTTTTAAAGCGGTTCTGCATTGTTGCCTATGGCAGGCCATATTTGTTTTGTTAATAGTCTCTTTTATGACACCAAGGCATTTTATTTATTTTTGAGGTGGGTTCTCCCTGTGTTGCACAGGCTGGTTTTGAACGTTTCGGATGAAGCTAACTTTCTGCCTCAGCCTGCCCAAGTATCTGGGACTACAGGTGTGTACCACTGTGCATGGTTAGCACTTTTCATTGCATGCTACTTTTACTGAAATCTTCAGTATGGGTTTTTATATATTTGCATAAAAACAATGTTATAGGAAAACATTACGATGTCATCTGGTAAAACAGACCTTATTTGGAAGTAAAAGGAAGTTTTAGAAAATGACAATTCCTAGAAATAGAACTAATGAAGTCCGTTTTATAAAGGCTGCAATGAAGTGCTATTTATTTACAAAAGCAGAATTGTGAATTTTCAGGAGAGAATTAGTGAATCAATAGGTAAGAATATTGCATTCATCCTGAGAAAGATAAATGTTCTGTAGTAATATGATGATTTAAAAGCCAATTTTGATAAATGTTTTTAAATAGTAATTGCAGTAGGTAGAGTGAACATCCCTTGAATATTATGCTAACAGTAACTGTGGTAAGGATTTTTCATGAACTTACTCACGAAGTTTTTCTTAAATCAATCGTTGGCACCAGATTTTTTAAAAATTTAGAGGCTTATTGAAGTATAATTTGCATGTCACAAATTCGACCTCTTAGAGTGTGGTTTTAGTATATTCATATTCAGTAGTTTTAATGTATTCATAGAGTTATGCAGCTATCAACCAAATCTAATTTTAAAATATTTTCATCATCCCCAGAAAAGAAACTCAGTACTCATTAGAAGTCACATCGCATTCTCCTGATTTCCATATTCCTGGCAACCACTTTCTGTTTCTATGTATTTATCAGTTCTGAACATTCTGTATTAGTAGAATCAAGGATTATGTGGTCTTTGTGACTGGCTTTTTTTTGGTGGTGCCGGGGATCGAACTCAGGGCCTTGTGCTTGCAAGGCAAGCACTCTAATCACTGAGCTAAATCCCCAGCCCCTGTGACTAGCTTTTTACTTACATATTTTCGGTGTTTCTTCATGGTTTGTTATGTATCAGTATGCTCCTCATTTTTGCGGCACAGTGATATTCCATTATATGGATATACCATGTTTTGTTTATCTCTTCACCAGTGACAAACATGCAGCTTGTTTCTCTTTTTTGGCTCTTATGAGTTGCACTGCCATGAACATTAATTGAGAAGTTTTGTGTGGAAGAAATTTTCTTGTGAGCGTATACAGAAGTGGAATTGCTGAGTCAAATGATAATACATGTTTAGCATTTTGAAGGACTTCCAAACTATTGTCCAAACAGGTTGTGCTATTTTTAGTCTTACCAGCAATCTTTAATTGTTCCCAATCATCTCTTTTCTTGCAAATAATTTTTGTTGTCTTTTTATTTAACCCATCCTTCTTGGTACAAAGTGGTATATCACTATGGTTTTGATTTGTGTTTTTCTACTATTGATATTGAATATCCTTCATTTATTGATGATCTATGTGCTTGCCTTCTCTGGAGAAATGTCTATGAAAAATCTTTTATCTGTTTCTCAATTGAATTGTTTGTCTTTTATTGTTGATTTGTGAGAGTTTTTCATAGAGTACATGTATCAGTCTTGTGATGTCTACAATGCAGTGATTGTGCGTGTTCTGCAAAAATTGATTTTGATCATATTTGCCATTCTTTTTCATCCCTTTTTAATGAGTAATGCAGTTTTGGGACTCATGCACCAGTATTCCAGAAGTAGCACTACAGATTTTTGTGAAATATATTTATTAACAGAAAAGGGACAATTGAGTGTAAATCAAGGTTTTACATGAATAGTGTTTTCAACATGAAATAAAATGTCTCCAGAATATTTCTCAAAACAATAGCTATTTCTAGTTTTCTTGACTATTTTGATATTTTTCAAAGAATATGTATCAGTTTGCACTTACAAGATGGTGTAAATTTTGAGATCTCTCCCAGTGGGGCTTCTCCTGTGGCTGTGCATCGCTGGAAATGCCATCTACAGGAAGTCTGTGGTTTTACTCTGCTCTGGGTTTTTTTCCTTGGGTCTGTGAGAAGGCACTGCAAGACAGAAAACACTATGAAAGACAAAATGATTTTTCTTTTAGCCTCAGATATTTGCATATCCTAGAGATCTGTACTGTTCCTCGGTGTGACAGTTTAGGAAATGAATACTAATTCATGCATGTTTGAGAATGTGTCACAGTAAGGCAGACCCTTCTATCCTAAAGCCACCTACATTGCTGGAAGAAGTGTGGATCTGAGATCCTAGGAGTTTTGAAGTTGTCATCAGGTTGTCCATTGTTCAAGTGGAGATAAAGGCGTTGAGGCAAGCCAGATAGGATGAGTGGGCTTAACATCAGTTCTTTTAAAAAGACCTGAATGACCTGAATGAGCACTGAAGGAAATTCCTTAAGTAAAAATTTATTTACTTAAAAATACGATGCATGTTATTATTATTATTATTATTATTATTATTTTGCTTTGGAAATCACTTAATTTGCAACAAAAATCAAGAGTTCTTAGAGGAGACTCTACGATAAATATTTAGAATAAAAGGCTTTACAGTGTGTACTTAAATTCTGGGCTAAAACATTTGACATACTGGTAATGACTGGTGTGCTTTCTTATGTGAGTTGCGAACTTGCGTATGTGATTTTTGGTTGTCAGCACACTCTATTTTTAAATAACCAAGAGTTTCTTTGGGTGAAATGGAATTTAGGATGCAATTCCGTTTCTTGCTGCTAATCCCGAATGTGCCCCAAATTACTGTCTATGCACTCTACTTTAAATCATTGTATGATTGTATTACTTTCTACCTCCTTCTGTTTCCTCCTTCCATAGAGAACAGATTGACTTTGGATTATGAGGCAGTTTGCTTTGCTAGTCATATTTTAGCAACCTAGCATCATTTTATTACTCACTCTGTTCTGAGTAACTCTGAACCAGGAGATTCACTTGTTCTTGAACTCCGGGAGCCGACAGATGTTTCCCTATAGTTCCCTGTTGCCACATAGGACAAAGAAAAAAGATGCTTTGGCCAATTCTGTTTCTACTAAATGATTTTTTAGTATTTGCTTCTTTGAGCCAGGAGGACTTCCTTTTTAAATTTGTTTTAAAAGACAATACAGTAGTAGTATTGTGATATTTTTACTTTGTAAAGGTAAAAATCTTTTAGAAGAAAACTTTATGAATAATAGGTTGAAAAATAATTTTTATAAGGTACTAGTTAAAAATAGTTGGATTTACTTTCAACGTTGCCTATATATCAAGAAATCTGTGCTTCAATGATTAATGCCACTGACCCCATTACATTGTGATTTTGTGATTTTGAAATAATAATATGGCTATTTTTCTTAGTTTGTTGTGATCGGGTCATGAAACAATCTGAATACTCAGTAATTTCTGTATCGTATATTTTCCCTGTGTCTCTATTTTGATAATTTTTTTCTCATCTCTCACCTCTGGAGAGAGAAATTATATTAAAGATTGTTCTTTCATACTAGAAACTTTAAATTCTCAAGGAAAAGATTATGCTGCCTTGGATGGAATTTAGGAGTGTCAGGAACCTTAGTAATGTCTAAGGCTTTTGCACTTTCAAGAACCAATTCCCCCCTTTAGAATGGCATTGTCCCTGCTGGGTACACGGTCTCCATATTCTTTCTTTAAAAACCTATCTTGAAGAAGTTTGTGATTTCAAAATTGACAAATAGAGTTGCATCAAACTAAAAGCTCTGTATAACAAAAGAAACAATTAACAAAGCAAAGAGACAACCCACAGTAAGATACTTGCAAACTTTACATCTAATTAGGAGTTCATATCCCAAATATATAAAGACTTTAAGCGATTCAACAGGAAGAAAACAACACAATTTCAACTTGGTCAAGAACATGTATGTGCATTTCTCAAAGAGGATGACCAGTAGGTTAATGAAGAAGTGAACAACATTACTGAGCCTCAGAGAAATTAAATTAAAACCACAGTGGGATGTCACTTTCCATGTGTTAGAATGGCTGTTATCAAAAAGATAGGAGAAAAGGGTACCTTTGTGCACTGACAGTACAGCCATTATAGAAAAAAATCGATTGACATAGAGTGCAATTGACATTAATTATGAAATTTATATACAAGATAGGTTTTCTGATTCTTACACTCTGGACATCTTTTGGACATTTTAAAATTTAAAGAAAATTTACAGAAAAAGTGAGTCTAGCCCACTTTTGGACAAATAGAATCAGAAAAACCTTTGCAGTAGTGATTATTTTTAAATAATTTTGCAAGAAAAACCAAAAATTTTTATGAAGAACGCCATCACACGTCTTCAGCTGAGAGTTCCTGCCTAATATTAAATTTCTTTAACTGATGTTTGTACTGTATCAGAGGTGTATGAATTTATGTATTTATTCAAAAGATAATTAGTGATTATTTTGTATATGAAAAGCTTTGCTTCAGTGTGCTGGCTTCTTTGCCAAGACTTCACATATATTACTTTATTTAATCCTCTCAACCATTCTCTGATGCTTTATTATCCTAATTTTACCCTTGAGGATATTGAGGCTTTTTGAGATTTAGTTCACTTTCCATATTATTAACAACTAATGTAACTGTGATGAAAATACAGGTAGTATAATTCCTTGAGTCCATATTGCAAAAAAAATAGGGTACCAAGAGTTGAAAGATGAATCCATAGAGTACAGTGATGAATCGTGGTGGATCCTTCCCTCAAAGAATTACGGTACATTCAAGAAAGCTGGTACCTAGTGAATCAAACAGAAGTGATTTAATACTGAGGAGGGTTATGTAGCTTCTCTTGACTTTGAGTTCATAGTCATTGGCCCAGGAACAACTCAGAAGCGAATCTCTCTCCTATATAATTTAAAAATTAATTTTCTCTCATACTTCATTGCCAACTTCTGTATTAGCTCATTCTTTTCTTACTATGATAAAATATGTGTCTCTTTTTAAAGAAAGTAAGTTTATTGAGCTGGGATACAGCTCAGAGATAGAGACACTGTGTTGGGTAGGAGAGATTGAGAAGGTGTTTCTGAAGAAGTGACATTTGAGGAGAGATAGGAAGAAGAATTCAGGGCAAGGAGCATTAATGATACAGTGACTAAAGTGCAAACGTTTTGCCAGCTGTAGGACTCGCTTAGGTTTTCTGTTCGGATCCTTTAAGGCAGGGCTGAGATTGTTCTGCTACATGGCACGCTCTTCGTAATAACTGATAGATGTGTAAAGAGATAGAAACTGGATTTATCTGACCACTGTGTCTGTGTTGATGTTCTAAGGAAAGGGAGTTTCCTGACAAAGCCCATGTATATTCCACGTGTACAGAGTGACAGCGTATAACTATCTGTCCCATCTCAGGGTGACATTTAGGCACGCTGAAGTTTGCACACAGCCCAGGCATCTTTACATACTGCTGTTTTGTGTTGACTCTGTATCCCATGCTTTTCCTAGAGTGAGCCGCTCCAAATTTCCTTCTTCTAATGAATTTAAATTAGTTTCCCCTTTAAAATATGGAGATGCAGATTTTTATAGAAAAGCCATAAACACAACTGAGGAATCCTTTCCAACACCCAAGGGCTGCCAGCAGAGCATTCGCCGCTCAGCTACTCTCCTCGGCACCCTTGTTGCTGTGTCATGTGAGCAACATTGCAGCACCTTTAATTCAACGTGTTGCTATCGCAGTGGGCTTCTGTGTAGAATTTCTGAAAGTTTTAGTGTTTGTTAAAAATTTTTGTTTGGTGTCGATTCCTGAGAAAGCTGTTAAGAACTCTGTGAGTTTTTTGGAGGGTCCTAATTGCTCTCTGTTCTCATGAGAGTTTTCACACTATTTTATTAAATTTCTTTTGATAAGCCACTGTGGATAGGAACTAATTATTATTTTCTTTGGGAGGGCGAAGGGTAGGTTAAGTAGCAAGGATTGTAAGGAAGAGATGCTGAATCGGTTGGGTACTTAGTCGAGTTGGGGCTGAAAGTTAGAAACTTGACATTTAATTCAATTGTCTCTTTAGAGTTCAATGCTGCAAGTCAGTTAGGATGCCTCCACATAAACCACACCAAACATGGACCTTTAGATATTTTTAGGAGTAAATACACCAGAATGGATAAAAGGCAGGGATTGTTCTCAATAGGAGGAAAATGGCTTTCATAGTCTTTCCTAGGCTGATGAAACTTCGATTATATTTTCTTTTTCTTTTTGTTATCTATCATTTCTAAAGAGCCAAAAATTTTTGGAGGTACCAGTCAATTTATATTTTACGAGGAAAAAATGGTACTATTAAGTATGCCATGTTTTCAGTGGAACAAAACCCCAAGTTCAGAGCAATTGCTTGAAAGCTGCTTAATAAATTAGTTGTAAATCCAGGGGAAAAGGAAGAAAACCTGCCACATGTCACTCATTTGAAAAGGAATGCTCATTTCAGATAAATTATTGGGTAATTTTTCAAGGATATCACTCACGAATACGGATTTTTTTGGTGTCTTTAAATGATTCATTTTCAGTTTCTCATACATTTTTAAATTGTTCTCATTCAGATTGTCACATCTTGACAGAATTGCTCCTAAGGATTTTTCTTCCCTTGTGTTAGAATTACAGAGGATGAAAGTATTTTTAAATATCTATTGCTGGAAGGGGGCAGGTGCTTTCCAACCTACAATTGTCAGTTTTACTCCATAAACGCATTATTGGTCACAGTGATTCCCTTTTTGATGGCACAAAATATTTCCATAATAATATCGTAGTGAATTAAGCTGGTGCTGCAGCCTGTCCCTAAAAGATTCAGAACACGATTCTTTGATGTCAGCTTTGGGGCAGGATATTCCCAGCTTCACATTTAGTTGGAAATATGAAAGGTCTGTGTTAACAAGATTTACATATCACACTCCCATGGAGTCTCTTGGTAAATAATAGAAATGGGCAAGGAACTCACATCAAGGCACATTCACTTTATTTCCTTATACACACAGTGAAGCTTATTTTGGGATAACGGCTACATGGGTTCAGGAAAATTGGGCTCATGAGCCCACTGTCTGAACATTTTCCAGGAAAAAAAAAATGAATGCATTGTTTGAAGACAGCAGGGAGAATTTCCTTTATTATTTATACAATCCTTTTTCTTGAGAACAAATACCAACAATCTATTGTTCCCTTGATCAATAAATGGACTACGCCTTTTGCGTAATAGAGTGTTTTGACAGGATCCCGCATACTCTATATTCCATATGGATTGTAAATATTTTAATATTAAGAAGATAATAACCAACTCTTTAACATGATAGTACAGCTGAGTCTGATTTTAATTTTTTTTGACAAAGTGGTTGCAATTTCTCAGGGGTCTGCTTGCTCATGTATTGAACAAATATTTGCTAAAAGCCATTGTGTAACAGAAGGAATCTTACTGCCCAAAGTGTAAGCAGTAATTGAACACATTCCCTGCTTTTCAGGGGTTCCTAATTTAATATAAAGACAGGCACACATACAAGGGTTTCAGAGCAAAAGGGTATATTCCTACTTCTGCTTGGCTGTTGGGAGGAGTCTTCAGGGGAAGTGATTGAAGACCATCTTAACATATGAATTTGCATGTGGTTTTCTTAGGAACTCTGGGGCAAAGGACATTCTAAGAAAGGATAGCAGCATGTGTAAAATTCAAGTGCTTAGAATGATGTTAACCTTTCCACATGTCACAAAAGATTAGGTGTGTCTGGTGCACAGATTGTTTTGAAGGCAGTAAAAAGCTAAAAGTAAAAAGCCACATTTCTAAACTAAAAGCATCATGTGATTTTAAAATGGCTTGTATACCCTGTCACAGTCTTGGATTTCTATCATGAAGGTCTTAAGTCATTGAAAAAAATTGGAAAGAAATGAAAAAGAAATATAATTGAGGTTTAGGAAAACTGTTCAAGATGTTGGCATTGTCCTCATCATTACATGTCTTTCCAGAGCCCCAACATCCCTTGTATGATGTCCAGCACATTGGCAAATTACCCTAAGAATCATTCTGATTATCTTTATCAGAAAATTGTTGATAGCTCTTTGCTCATTCCCAATCTGTATACTGAATTTCTTGCCCACCAGTCTTGCCTTCTTCAGAATCGTGAATTTTTCCTTTTTTTTTTTCCTTTTTCTCAATCTAAATGTCTCCTGCCTTTGCTACTTCTTTTCTCTCATCTGCCCCCAATTTCGGAGCAGAGGTGGACATGACAACTACTTGAACAGAATATCCTTGGACACATTTGGGTATTTGTTATATTTCATCATTCACACATTGTAATCTTTTTGAAACTAAGAAAGTATCTGTATCTTGTTTTTTCATGAAATATTTCTTGAGAATCTTAAAATGCTACCTTTCTTCTCAGTGTGTGTGATATATTCATGGACAAAATAATCAAAGATGCCCACCTTCTTGGAATTTAATTTATGGCCAGATGAGACAGAGAAGAAAACAGTAACTTATCTAGGGAAATTTTATATTTGAACATGGTAGTTCTTTGTGAAAGAAAGAAAAATTAAGGAGGACAGGAGTGGCTGGTTTCAATTACAAATAGAGTGTCTCTAGAGAAGCCGTACTGGGAATGTGAGATATGGATAAATTCTCCCAAGTGAGGATATGGCTACCTGGAGGTGGGCAAAGGTATGAGAGTCATTGTAGGGATGTTAGGAAGAGGTCATCCATACAACCATCACTGGTGAGGGCCTTCTCTTTCAGATGTGTGTTCAAAATGTATTGAAATAAAGAGCGATAATTTAGCATAGGATAGGGAAAAGACTTGCTTTCCACTGCAGTACGCATAAAGAATGTGTTGTTCGCTGTGTAAGAAGAAACTGAATGTGATAATACATTGAGTCAGTGTCTGGACCAAAACAATTTCTTTTCCCTCACACAGACAGTAATCTGTCCACTAACTTACAAAGTTCCACCTGTTGCTTAGTGTACTATAATTTCTTTTGTGTGTTTCCTAAACACATTTTTATGAGCATTTCCATAGACTCTTTTTTTCAAATAAAGTGAAAGACAATTTCCTCCAGGCATTTGTCATTCCTTATTTCTACACAAACCTAGAGCAGCCAGGAGTGAGTGGAGAATTCCATTTGCAAGTTAATCTAGTGGAACAGCACTGAGTTAGATCAATTGACAGGGAACATAATTGTATCAAGGTCTTCAGGCCTCTTTACAGTAAACATCCTGGCCTTGTATAATTGTGAGGTTGAAAATAATACTTAAAAGTGAACTAACTTTTTGCTGACAAGTATTTTTTAGATGTTAATGCTATTAATTACCTATATTGCATGTGTACACTAGGTAGTTAAAATTATTATAACTTCTTTTGTTATAAGGTAGATTTTCTGAAGTGTGCCTTTTACATCTAATTCTTTTGTCACTTATGAGTACACTGATTTTGGATTCTGTTTTAGTTAGTATTCATTAAACAAGGATGTTATTTTTTGTTTGTAATTACATTTTTGTCCAGATGGTTCATTTGTTATAATCTGCTAGTTTCTGGGAGTCAAAATCTAAGAGGGATTTATTAATAATGATATTAGGTTAGGAAAGCCAGATATATTTGTGTCAAGTTCAGTGAGTTGAATTCAGTTGCTAGATCCTGTGTATAAATTGGGTACATTGGGGCATGATTTTTTATAAATGTGTACAATTTATCATTACGAATGATTAATCACATTTCTAGGAAATTAGTGTTTTCCCCTAAATTTTCATCCCACTGTGCCTTTAAATTATATGAACATCTGCTTAGCACTGTCAGCCAAAATCTGTGCTTGATGAAGTATGTTGCAAGTCTCCTTTTTTGATTAATAATAATATATTAAAATAATAAGAAAAAAGGTAAATTTTACAGTGTTTCTTGACAGTATAATCAGTGACAGTGCTGAAATGCCAAACTTAATTACAGTGTTGTTTATCTCAATCTTAATACCAGGAGTATTCAAGATCCCTCACACATGCTAACAGGGTTGTAGCAACTCATTTTCCCTGCGTAGATTCTTTAAATTGTGGCAGATTTGGAAAGAGGTGGGCATGGGCTTTGACCCGTGATGCATTTAATCTGGTCCATATGTACTAAAAAAAAATTTTACCGCAGCTAGACTACTTAGCATAAATTCTAATTGATCCAGGATCTAGGATCAGGATCTAAATTTTTATATGCTGCCTTAAAGTGAATATATTCGATTTAATATTTTTCTGATTCCTTTTCAGTGCTTTCGAATAGGTATCTTCTGGTTATTTGAGTTGATCCATTGGTCACCCAGCAAATCTTTTCTGCACACAGACATGTCCTGTATCTTTTCCCATTGGAGATAGAGCCACATTTAGCAACATACCTGAGGATGGACTGGTGGGTGATAGAAGCATAGATGTATATGAGGAAACCAGTAAACTCTGTTTCTGATAATGACTTTGGTTCTCAGAACCAGTTTTGCATTGACATTCATTCAGTAATCTTTTTGTTTATTTACAACCTAGTCTATCCACACTATCTTTTTAATTATAGTTGAAACTACAAAAATAGAAACATATGGTCTTTTTACCAGTATAGCTTACAATCTAGGTGGGTAGAGAGACATGTAGACAGCCTTTTTGTGGGGCTGGAGGGAGAGAGAAATTCATTCTGAGAAGAATTCTTACAGAAATTTTCTTAGATATTTTCTGCCTCCTCATATTCTTCCTCAATATTTTGATGACATTTCATTTTTCTTTCTTTGCCTGCACAGATATACTGTTAGCAAAACATCTTGACATATAAAGGTTTAAAGTGGTAGTCATGTGTTGCTATTGAGTGAGGGAGGAAGCAGGGGTGTGCAGTCAACACTTTCTATCTTTGCTCTTTACCGCCAGACTCCTCGGCATGGCTGGCACCCTGTCTCCTTCCTTCACATTCTGGAGTCTCTTCCCACATCTGCCCTATTGAACTACCTCTAAATGATTGACATTGACTTCCACTTAGCCAAATATAAGAAGCAATAATCATAATAATCTTCCTTGACCTCTGTGTGTTGAGATGCAGCTCATAACTTGACCTTCCTAAAATCCTTTCCCTCCCTAGGAGAGTATCCTGCTTGTACTTTCTTTTCTTTTTTTTTTTTGAACATAAAAGGTATTTTTCTTCTCCACTACATTTTTGGAACACAAGAAACCATGGTTAATTTTATTTCTCGTAATATTTACTTTGTCAATATGTTATAGGGACTGTTTTAATTCATGCAGGTTAATTTTGGATGGGGTTATATCTGAAGTGGGAACCTCCATTAGTTATTGATTATGGACTGTGCAGTGATGTTGATAGTATTTCATTGATGTTTGTAAGACATGCCATCCTACTGTTTACCTTTTGGATCAAATTAAACATGATTTTAGGTCCACAGTGGGAAGTTAAATCTCAGTGGGGAAGTCCTCCAGGAGCCTACAAAAATTGAGGGTATTGGGTAACAACCAGAAATTAATACCAAGCCATGTCTTTTAGGCCATCTTAATCAATACTGATATATTTTTGTCTAAATCCTCATACATTCTTGAAAACTTGTGGTTGTATCTGTCTGTGCCTCAATTGGGGCACCAGAAATACTGCCAAAGCAAAAGCTTTGGTGTCCTTCCTCCTGTGCAGGTCCTACCACTTCCTTTGTAGGCTTTCAGAGACTTTGATCATACCTGGTGTGGAATAAATTCTTGTTTCTATAGGACTCTTCTTGATTCTGTTTCCTCTGGATTCATGAAGTCAGCTTCTTGAAATGAAACACCAATGAAGAAGAGATCTCCAGATGAATTCTGCTCTTGTCTTTTACTCCAGAATTCTCAGGCTAGACACTAATGAGCTTTTGGATTGGATCATTATTTGGTGTGAGGTGCTGCCCTGTGTTTTGTAAGATGTTCAACAGCATCCCTAACCTCTATTAAATTGATAGCAGGAGCAGCTCTCAATATGATAACCAAAAAAAAAAGTCTCTGTTTGTTGCCAAATATCCACTGAGGTGCAAAGCTCCCTCCAATCGTGAACCTCTGTTATAATCCAGGCCCGTTGAGATATGGAAGACTCGAAAATTATGCTGCAACAAATAATGTTTTTGGGAGGTATCAATTCTCTTTTGAAAATTCAGAACATGGGTCAGTAGCTAAATGACAAGGGTAATTGAAAAGAAGGGGATTGTACTTTGTGTGTGACCAAGATGTTACTGTCATTTACAGAACACTGAGAGTTCCCTAGCAATGTTTAGTAGGTCATAGATTCACATTTCACACCCGTGTCTATCCAACCAGAGAATCCCAGCACTTTTCAGTATACCATATACTATAACAACTATGCAGTTTATCTTACCAAGTATTAGAGCCCTTCACTCAGAATACTGCAGTTTTTGCTTTTGTTTGTAATGCGGCATTTTGTAGTGGGTCCTATATTATAGACATATGTGTAGTTCACTTAAGATAAGTCAATATGTGAAGTGCCCATCAATTAGTTCAAGGCAGAGTAGCATCCACACCAGGAATTCTTAAGGGCTTTTCCTTTTATAATGTGCCTATACAGAAAGAGTAGGCTTAGCTCTCCATCTCTACTATTTGCTATTTTTCCAGGCTCTGATGTTTTTCAGGCTAGGTAACAGTACTGAGATAGGGTGTGAGGCTGTTGCATGAAGAAATGTGGGAATGTAGAGAACTTCTGAAGGTAAAGAATAGCAAGTTGAGATGAAGCAGAGTATGGAACCTTAAACTGTGTGTTTTAGCAGATGCTACAAATATAGAGTAGAGTGAGAGAAAACAGAGTTGCAAGAGAGTCGGAATTTGGCTGTGGGTCTTCTGAAGCTATACTAGTGAGTTTTCGACTTTGTTCTCTAAACAACTGGGAGCAATTAATTTTAAGCAGTCATATTGTTTCACAGATAAATCTTGGTTTTAGAGAAAAATAAAACATAGATTTATTACTGGTGTAACTTCAACGCTAACCTTGACCAGGCACAGGTTTCTGAAAGAGGAGCATAAATGTGTTGGTGTAATACCATCCAGAAAATTGTGGTCCACACCAAAACAACACCAGTGGTGATGATCTATTTATTCTTTAATTATTACTTTTTAAAATATTTATTTTTCTCTGATTTAGAAATTTCATACTTGCAAGGCATTGAAATTACTCGTTAAAATTCAGATTCCAAGACAGAAGGTTTGGATGCTGTCTAAGATTCTGCATTTCTACCAAACATTGAGATGGTGCCACTGATTCTAGCTCCTGAAAATCCTGTGCTCGGTGCGGGTCTGAGATCCATCCACTCGAATGGGATTTGGGGAAGAATGCACTGGCATGAAGTTTTAAACTGTGGTTTCATGAGACTAGTATGTAGGTGTCTCAGATTAGGAATCCTAATCTGAAGTTCCATGCTGGTTTCGCTCTGCCTGTAGCTACTGGCTTTCTGCAACTTGAGGTTCATCTACCCAGGCTCAAGTATTGTAGACTTAAATTATTCACTACTTGCACAACAGTTCTAGTGAAAAGTCTCATTGCATTACATGGACTGCAGTTCAATTCAGGGAAAAGGTTTTGGCTGGTGAAAAATCTTAGCACAGAGGTACGATCCCTCCTGTCCGATGGCCCAAAGTGTGCTAGGGTCCTATGCCCAGCTATCCCTTCTCATCCAGAGAAGAGAAGAGAAGGATATGCATATTTGGCTCCCCCACAGCTTCATGGTGTACTATTTCATTCTTTTATCTTGAGTTCTGAGTCTGTATAATTGATGTTCTCTGTGGAATAACTCACCTTCATATTCACGTTTTGTGTGCATTTGGTTTTTAAACCAAATTACTGCAAAGTCTTTTTTTATTATTTTGTTTTTCTAACCTCTAGACCATTCAGGTATTGGTATAAAAGATCAAGAGTTTAGCATCATGTGTTTTTTCCTTCAGATTATAAACACTCTGGGGTTTAAGACCTTGTTCCTTTAAACTTTAATGCATGTAACAGAGCTTAATTAATAAAGACTAAGCCCAGTATGCTTATGATCCTGAAGGGTTTTTTTTTTCCTCTTAAAGGATTGATAAAATACTTCTCATCGAATGTGTTTTTTCTTGCTTGTTTGCTGTTTTAATGATGCAGTAGCAATATACTTACCTGCGAATGTATGTACACTTCATGCTTTTATACTGGAGTCAGTAACTTCTCTGTCTCTAGTTCATGTGTGAGGCGTAATGGATTGTTGTATCATCTGTGGCCTGTGTCATAAGATCCTTGTGACTGAATAGATCTGCCATTTTGGCAGACTGTGCAAAATAGTCTTCTCATACTCTAGAAAAGAAAGTACATTGATAATATTAAGTATACCTTTGCTATAGAGTTATGTAATGTTTTCTAAACTAAAAAGTGGGAGCTACTAATAGTTATCTAGTTACTAGGGAAATACAGGTTTAAATTTTCTCTTTGACTATACAAAGAGCTCCAACTTGTATTTATACATGCATTTTAATATTATAATGCTTATTTTCGGTTATATTTCCTGTTTAATAAGTTTTACTATTCAATAAGAAATACTTGAAATGTCTTTAGCATGATGTTGGCAAATATTTATAGTAGACCTTGAACACAAAACTTCATCGTGCTTGTTTATTTTTGAGGCTTCGTGTTCCTTAAGTGGCATTAATACTGCTGGGCTATGATATGCAGCTTCAGCGCTCCGGCATTTTAGGGTGCCTTAGTAAGAGTGGCTGTGAGTACCTATCACATCACATAATAGTGCTTTAACAAAGTGCTGAGAAGTACTCCTGCTTAAGCAACTGGGTGTGTTTATGACACTGAGTGTCAGCAGAGTTCCAGAAATGATAATGTTGTTTGTGTTTTGATGGTTGTCTTCCTGATGGAGACTCTATACATTTTCTTATTTTTTGTCTCAGATTTATTCATGATTGGCATATGACAGTCATTTTCCTGAGTTTTTCAGTCATGCTGAGATTTGGATTTCTCTTCTACAGTGAGAAATGACATTGCATCTGCTGCTTGTTGATAGATTTTCAGTTTATGCTAACAAAATGTCAATGCTGTGTGCCTCTGTGTGCCTCTTTCTGTTGTGCAGTCATTTTTCTCTTAGCATTCTGATTGATTGAACTCCCGTGGTACAGCAGCACTTAACATGTCACTTAGTGAATTTAAAATCTTCGCTGCAGCTCAGCACATAGCGCTGCTAACCATCCAGTGAACTTGTCACTGCTGCTGATTGTACAGAATAAAAGCCTCTTCTTGCCTGTTATTTTTCTTGGTATAACAGGTATAGTTCATGTTTTTATACTGATGTTTTTACTGAAGTTTTGACATAACTTACTTTTTGTTTTTTAAGAGTTAAAGTATTTTTCTACCCAGGTTAGTAAAAACTAAATATAGACCACATTTTAATGTAAAATACATATTAATAAACAAAGTGAGAGAAGTTGTACATATAAATATATTGAATTGAATAAACAGCTCGTAACACTTTGGCTATTTGAAAGGAAATACTAACTTGGACTTACACACTTAGCAGTTCTCCAAGCATATTCAATTTCAAATTGGACTTTGGATGTTTTGCCTTTTAAGAAATAGTTGATTCAGTGAATAAATCTATAATAAAAAACAGAAAGTGATATATAAATTACTCTATAAAATTTCCTATTATCAGGAGTTATATCTGAATGTAGTAGTGTAAGAAGGAAAAATATCAGATGAATTCTCTTAGAGTTTGTCACGTTGTGCTGTGGTCACAGCTTAGAACTTGGGTTTTAGCTACTGATGCTATAGTGGGAAATGAGGTTTGCGTTGGTTCAGGTTTGAGGTACATTCATACCAAGTGTGGGATTACTTGTTTCTGATAGAAGTAACACTTGTCAAAATCTTCAAGAACGTTGAAGTTTTACCTTTATAGGGAAAAATAGCTTTATTTTAAAATATGGTGACATTTGTAGAACTTGAGAACAAGTCGATTATATGTTCTGAGCCTAAAGAAACTCTTTTCAAAAGGTATCCTTAAAAAAAAGTAATGATAATAGCAGGAAGTTTAGTTGTGATGCAAGAAAGCCTTTACTGTATCTATATATGCTGTAAAGAAACTCCATGAATTATATAGCCACAAAGACTTGAGCCAGTGCGAAGAGAACATAGGGCATTTAGTTTATAAAGTAGCATTTTTAGTAACAGTCACATCCTTCATTTGCTACATTGCATATGGAACATTTCACATGTCTGTGACCAAGAGTTTTTCTTGAATTTGCACAGCACGGTTAAGGACATCAGAACCTTGTGGAGCCTAAATTCAGCTGTAAATTTGTCTCTTAAAAGAGACTGCAGCTGATTTCCTAGTGGCATTTTGTTGTTGTTGTTGTTTTTGGTTTTTCTTCCCCAAAGAGGTGATTTTCCTTAGGGAAGAGCATTATAGTCATATCCTTAAAGGAGGAAACTGGAACCAGATTTCATTTTAGAACTTGAAGTGGGAACTTTGAAGAAACACTGCATTGAACTTTACCTTCTTGTAAACTCAAGTTACAAAGATCTTGGTAATACTTATTTAGCTTTGGAAAGGGAAAAAAAATAGAATAATGTGTACATTCATGGCATAGGATAAAATGATCAATTCTTCTAAAACTAGAAGAAACTGAAGAAAATCAGCACTGGGTGAACAGCGACTCAATCCTCTCAGTGGTTGCTAAAATCTTATAATGAATTTTTGCCGTTGCTTTCACATTAAATGCCAGGTAGGTGTTATTTTGTCATTTTTTTTTTATAATGCCTGAAAACGTTTAATGATTTAATGCTAAATTGAAATGGAAAGGTAGTTTTTTTTGTTTAACCGTCCATTTCTGGAAAAAAATCAAATATTTTTTAACTGCTTTCTATTGTTGCCTTTCTCTTTAGAAGGTAATTTGTGGTCAGTGAAGCCCAGTGGGGAAGCCCATTCTCCTCCAGATGGCTGTGACATTTGAGAAAACCTTGGAGGATTAAAGGCACTCTAGTGAGCACTCAGTGCAAAGTCCTGACACAACTTGACAGTCCTAATCTGGGTCCACAACTGATTGGATGACCAAGGGCACCAAGTTCTCATCCCACAGTGCAGTCACCATGCAGATTGTTAAGGGCACTAAAAATGTTCCAAAGTTTTGGTGATTGTTTTAAACTAAGGTATATAAACTTTCCTTCATGGAATGTTCTTAGAAAGGCTCATGGAAGTAACTTGGAGGGCTTAAAATAACTAGCAATATTTTTGCCTGAATGAGCACAGCATGCTATAAATGTCTTTACTCTTTATTAAGTAAGGTTTGCAAACAATCTAAATGGTTAAATGGTGGAAGAAACTATAGAAACTGAGTTCCGTGAGCAAAGCTTACTAAATCTAATTATGTATTATCACCATCTACTGAAATATGATAACAGAATTAATACAATTATTTTCAGAATTTCAAAGAAAAATGAAAAAATATACATATGTAGCTGGTTGTGTGTGTGTAATGCACATGTGTGTGTCTGTGTGTGTGAAAGGAGGATAGAGAGAGAGAATGGCAAGAACAAGAAAGTATACATTCTTCCTCTTTTATTTTCTAAATTTTGAATTGATAAATTCAAATTTTGGTAAAGTGATTTTATTGGTTTGGAATTTCAGTTATATTCACTGCAGCCTCTACAATTGCCATGGCGACAGGTGTGTAATTATCAGCATTGCACATAGCTTCAATGTGTAGTGCGTTTCTTCCGTCTGAGTGAATATTAAATCATACTGCTTAACAGCTCCTGGTAAACAGATAGGGGTTTGGTCATAGCCTGTAAATTGATCTTGAGTCTATAGATTCTTTTTAATGCAAAGCCATTGAATGGGACATTTTTTGCCTTTGAGGATTTTCTGATTTTTATTAGAGAATGACACAAAATCAGTTTTATTTCCCGTAATAAGAAAGAAATAAAGTATGTAATTACTTCTCATTTCCTTTTGTAGAATTTTCTTTACGAGCACATACTGTTTCTTGTTTCTGAGTGTAAGGTGTGCGTTTGTGACTTTTCTTTAAAAAGCACTTCCTAAGAATAGCTTATGTTTTAAATGCTGTTTTTTCTAACAAATGCAAGTGGTCTTTGGATGAAGCATCTATAAAATGAAACTGTTGAATGAAAGCATAAGTATAATCTTCTAATATCAACTGAAAGAAGATAGTATAATCTGTGATTTTAAAATTTATATAATTTCTAATATTGTAGGTAGACATTTCTGACAGTTTTTCAACTGATTAATGGGCAAGAAATTTATATGATAGTACATCCCATTATGTTTTATTTATCTCTGTTAGCAAACTTTGGAATTTCCATAATGAAAGAGATAGTAGTTCATTCCACTACTATTATTAGATCATCCAGTATAACTTAATTTATAAATATTATATATGCATTTGACTGATAGACACAAAAAATATATTATGAAAAATATATTTAAAACACATGGATCAATTGCAGCTATGCATAATATTGTTAACTAGAAAAAAAGCGAGATGATTGCAAATTTTCATAGATCTTTTCATTACTTAGTTTCTTTTTTAATAGGTATATTATTCTGGAATGCAATTTTCAAAATTGAAATAATGGAATAAAATGTGATTAGTGTTAGAACGAAATCCAATATAAGAGACGTATTTAAAATTTGGAGTCTAGCCACTTGAATTTACAGGATAGAGAATTCTCTAAAATGCTCTGTGTGACCACTTTTACATTATTCCTCCATCTTCGCCAGGGCAAATATCCTGTTTTGGTGGCTTTCCAGACTATGATATCACTTAAATCTCAAAATATTAATTTTTGTGTGTTTCCATTTTCAAACTCAGACTTGTGCTAAAGTTGAGGTTACCTGTGGTGTGCGATCAGATCATCCAGTTATGTCTGAAGGCATGTTCAAATGTGGCCTAACATACTCTATTCAGAGTTTGCACTAACAACTAAGGAGAAGGTGAATGTCGTATTCACACAAATAAGTCAGTATTCCTGGAATAGTAGACAAGTCATTGAAAACAATTAAAAGAACATGGAGAATAGGGGGGTTGTCCCTGGACTTGTTTCTGCAATATTTCTCTCTGTTATTCTACTTCATATTTAAGCCGTATTGTAATTTTAAAGAAGGCATAAATCCACTCAGTGTATTTCTGCAGACTCCTTTAATGGATGTCTGCCAGTGTCAGCCATTGTTTCCCTGGCTTGTGGCTGCTCAATTGCGCCGGGTTGCCTGGAAACGGTCCTTCAGTTGAAGCCCTCCAGCCACTTTCCCTACCTCCCGGTCCAGCGTGTCAAGACTCAGGGAGTCCAGCGACTGGTGGTTCTTTTTGAAATCTCCTAGTAAACTAATGATCTTGTAAATGTAGAAATTAGAAAAACAGCTTTTCATTCTATGAGGCCTGCAGGTTTAGAGTGAAACACAAAATTTTTCAGAAAATTTTTATTTGTAGTTCTAATTTAAAACAAGTTTTTTTCTTCCCAAGTGAACTTGATATACAATTTTGTTAAGCCTGTATTTTGTTAGGGGTAATATTATTTGGTAATAATATTTGGTAATATTATTTGGAAATATTTCAAATTAATATATACCATAATGTCAGGCTTGATATTTGTTGCTGTTCCAAGTTTTATGGTGTTAAAATTACCACTATTTTAATTGGGAAAGGTTGAAAGTCAGATACCTCGATTTGGAATTTCAATGCTTTTATTAAGTTTTAAAGTAAATGTTATTATTAGGTAACAATATATGACCACTGTTCATTTCTTCCTTATTTAAATTTATTTGAGATAGCCCTGTGAGGCTTTAGGAAAATAAAGGCTGTGCGATCTTTAAGGAATACCGATTTAAATGATCATGCTTGGCTTTGCTATTATTTACTCTTTTAAATTAGAACTTAGTCACTTTTACAAAAGAATTAGGAATTGAAATTTTTGATAATGTGTTTTTTATCATTATTACTCCAAATTCCTATTACTGAATTGTAAGGTGAGAAATTTATCATGTGTATGAGCTAATTACATGATACTACATGATACCTGTATACCATTACTAACTTTGAAAGAAAGATTATTTTAATAATTAGTGATAGGTTAAGTCTTTTTGTTTTAAACACTTTGAAATTATTGGCTTCTGATACGAGATATGAAAGGAAAGATGTGCTCTGTAATGTCTGAAAGGCATTAAAATTAGACTTTGATCTCTTAACATTTGTATCCACCTAATATTCTTTCAATTTCTCTCAGACATTTTAATTGTACAATTTTAATATTGCCAAGGGTACACCCTTTTTTAGCCTTCTGTAGACTAATAGATTAAATGTTATTAGATAATGAAACATACCTATAAAATTGCAGGAATACATATTTATTTTGATGTTTCCTCTTAACTTTTTGTTATATGAAGAGTTACTTGCATTGGTGCATGGACTGATTGCTACAGAGATACACTGTAAGGTTGTTCCAAGAGCTAATTTTTAGTTTTAAATGGGCGCATAGCTGTGGTTGATTTACTGATTTGGGTTTATTTCTTTGAGAAGGTGAATTATCATTGGAAAAGATGGGATATATTCTTGTGTATTTTCCTTCCTTCTGTATCTCATTAACCCATGTATCCCTTAGAATAGATAACTGGGCTTGCTCATTAATTTATGATAATTTTTTCACTTAAAATAAGTTGTATCTCAGGTATCATAAAATGCTGAGACATTTAAAGCAGAAGGATATTGGTACACATCTGTGTTCACTATATTTTTATTGTAAAATAATTAACTATAACCTGAAAATTACTGTAATGAATAGAAATTTGGTGTTCTCATTGACAACCGCGTCATTCAAATTTGGTGTGAATTTAAATTGGTCAGGAAGGTGGAATATGAAAATAAACTTATAATGGTGCCTTTGACATAATTATCAAGAGAAATTTGAAAGTGCAGATACTCAGAGTGAGACTATTTGCCTCCAAAGTACTTTACATATTTTACTTCATTTAGTCCCAGGAGGGCCCAGTGATTTCGGTAGCATTGTTTCCACTCTACAAACTAAGGAACTCTTGCTTACTGAAGTTAATTAAACTCAAATTTCTCACAATTATTTCTAATTTCAAAAGACTTTCTTTTTCATTTGACTTTAAACTTCATAATTAATGTACAAAGTGACTCGATCTCTGATGGTATATAAAGCAATTACCTTAATGATAGATAAACCTTTAAAACTAGGATGATGGCTTGTTAAAATCAATGTTGTGCTAAATAATGCATTCACCGTGTACAAACAGCGACAACAACCACTACTACTGGATCCCTACTACAGTTTCTATAAAATTGGGCTAAATATTTTGCGTTCTTAACAGAGCGAGTCTAATACAGATAGATATAAGGGTACCAGGAATCAGAAAAAATACCAGATCTTCAGAATCATTCTGTACAAGGACCACAGTAAGGAATCTAAAAATAAGTTAAGTCAGAGTTCCTGTCCCTCGGATCTGGTGCCCATTAAAATCACAAGAATAAGTCATAATGTACTGTGCTACTGTGAAGGCAGAGCATGAGTACTGTGAGAATTTGGAAGGAGGTGACCTTTGTGGGAGAGCTCAAGGATGTGTCCCCCAGAGACTGGAGAAAGAAGAAAGGAATTTCAGGTTGGGGTGAAGGCATGAATGGGAGGTGAGCGGTTCCCCCCGTCCAAGCCAAGGGTGGAGTGTGTTTCGCTGAACAGGGAGCGATTTCTGTTTAGGTCCCAGAGCCAGCATTAAAGAAGGAGCTTGCATAATGTATCACTATATTTGAATACCACTTCTATGGAGGTACAGATCCACAATGCATTTTTTCATTATGGAGGAAAAATATTCAGATTTATATGTTGAAAAGATTGCATTTGTGGCAATTTAGAGGATATGACAAATGGAGAAAGATAAGGTCAGTAACATCAGTTAGGAGTCTGTTACCATCATCTGGGACCTTAAATCTCCAGGAAAGAAATGCTTGGGGGTGAAATCAGGCAGATAAATAAAACTAGAGAAACAATACTCAGGAATCTCGAATTAGTATTATTAATTACGTTTCAAAAATATTTTATAAAGCAAGTGGCTATTCCACAAGGCACTTGGGTTTGTAGTTTTGTTTCATTGCTTTTTATTTTTTCCTCATTGAGTGAATACTTTGTGGTGGCAATTAAAAAAAAAAAAACAAACCTGACTCTAAAATTTATTGGAAGTTAGATAGTCTCACATTTAATAGAGTTTGATCTGGAAGTCGATTATCAGGGAGTCAGATGGTTAGAAAGAATGAAAATGTGAACAGACTACTCTCTCATGAACAGGAATGCACGGTAGAGAAGAGGTGGAAATGGTGTGGTTGGTGAGAAGAACAAGTATTCGCTGTCGTAGGGACTCAGAAATGAGGAGTGAAGGGTCCTTTGGGCTCTTATCCAGGCCAGAACTGGACAGGACCAGGCATTCCCTCTCCACCTTAGTCAGCACCACTGAAAGATACATAGCAATGGGGGAACCTCCCGACTTGTCTCTCTTCCTCTCATTCACACCCTCACATTTCAAAAAATAGCAACCAATATAAATTACATGCTTATCACCCCTCCCTGTTCAATTTGTTTCCTTCTCTGTAGAAAGTTCACAGAGGATCTCTTCCATGTAATGGGCAGATTTAGGAGTGTCTGTCAGTGAGAGGTGATGGGTAAGGCGTTTAGATTTCAGCCACATCTTCTGTTTGGACATCTGTGTGCGTCACTCCATCCCAGACAGATACAGGTGGGCTTCAAATACCCGGAGCCTCAGGAACCCAGCAGAGAGACAGAAGCCTTCCTTTGGCAGTTACTTTTTAAAACAGAAGGAGGGAGGATGGAAGGAAGTGCGGGAAAGACCGAATGGAGACAAGAAGAAGGGAATTTTTGAATGGTGTTAATATTTTCTGTTAATGCATGTTTATTGAAAGTGAATTCTAAAATTTTGAAAGCTCTGTGACCTGGGGCAGTTTCTTTAAACTTTTAGAATCCCCAGACCCTCTTTTATAAACTGAGGATAAAAATATGGATAAATACTTTATCCATATTTTTAAAAAGAGCCTCTGCCACGCAGTGTGAAAGTCTCAGTGTGAAAACAATATGTCATTTCTTTCTTTTTGCAGTACTGGTAAATTTTAATGTGCTTAGTAAATTTTTGTTTTTTTGATACTGTGATTTTTTAAGGACAGTAACTAACTTTTTATTGTGTTCCTTACAGGGAACACAGTGCCTCAAAGTAGTAGAAGAATTCGAGAAAGCTGTTGTAAAAATTGTATAAATTTTAAAACATACATGTGACTAAATTAAATCCAGGATTTCAATAGCTAAATTAAATTTGTTAATATAATTACAAAGAGCTAGTTCCAAAGACATAAAAGGATAGAGTTCCAAAGAACTATGCGTGGTGCATACTTTGCCCTAGGAAGCAGTAATAATGTAAGGGATTTTTTTTTTTTTGTTCTAATTGTTTCTATGTAGTGAATGCTTACACAAGGCACAAGTTGGTATTCTCACCATCTTACAAGTCTAAACTCATTTAATTCTTGTAGTCCCCTTTTGAGCTACTATCCCTATTTTAAAGAACAAAAAAATGAGGAATAGAAATGAAACCATTTTCCCCTTTTTGTATCAGCCATAGATTTCATTATTGCTTGTGGGAGCTGATTAATAAGTGATAATCAAAGTGCTTAATATTTGATATTGTATTGATCTTGAGTGTCATTTTACACATTTTTTAAAAAATCCTGCGTAGATTTCTTATTAATATTAAGGTACATAGTGGAATGGTTTTCAAATTAACACATCTAACAGTGGCCATAAATTTCATAAGGAGCTTCGTATGTTCAACAAGTTTCTCTTCAGGTATACCGTATGTATCTTACTTACTAGGTTTTACTTTTAGAACCCCTCACTCCTTCCCTTCCTTTTGTCCGTGCCTCTATCCAGCATTCATCCATCTATCCATACATACATCCAACCAACCAGCTGATCCACCAGCCACCGATTAATCTGCAGACTGATGAACCGTAAGTATGTACTGGACTCTGCGTATGTACCATGCACTGTGGATGTTGGCAGGCTGCATTCTTTACAAAGGAGCTAAAGGATTTTTGATTTTTGTGTGTTTTTGCAGTACTGGGGATTTAACATAGGGAGCATTAAGCTATATCCACAGTCCTTTTTATTTTATTTTGAGACAGAGCCTGGCTGAGTTGCGCAGACTGGTCACGAACGTGTGATCTTCCGTTAGGCTTCAGACTTTGGCGTACCAAGGAATCAAAAAAGTAAATAAAAGAATAAAATATATACATGTCTCACTTTTCCCAAATAAAAGATATTTTAAAAATTCAAAAATCACTTAAAGTGCATTTAAAACACAGTTTTATTTAATAAAAAGGCCACATTAAATATTTTGGAACAATACAAATTATACTTATTATAAATATCAAACATTTTCTCTTTAAAGAGGGAAAGATGCAAGTTGTGTCTTGCTTTGAGGATTTCCAGACAGGGCCTTCTAGGTACATATAATTTCCTGTACCCTACATATGATTCCTGCCCAGTTAATGTATAATGGTCTTGAAGCCAAGCCAAGCTAGCCATTTTTGAGTATGTCAGGCCTTGATAACTTGATTGACATGATCTGGGCCCTCAACTAATCAATCTAAATTGGCACATAGTAGTTAGACATCATTAAAATAGAAAATAACTTGTTTCTTGAAAAAGAAAAAAATCAGTGAACTATATTACCTAGCCTCAGGTATCTTATGTTTTTAGTATGTTTTATTTTTAAAAAGCTCACATTAGAGAAGAGTATATCTAAAACAGCATTTTCAGGATCACCCTTGAGATTTTACACATTACTATTAAGATTACAAATGGTATTATTTACAAATTTACAAAAATGTTAGTCCTATATAAATGCATCAATATGTCAGCCTCTCTTGATTAAATGTTAATGTGATTCAAATGTAATATTATTTTAAAATTAATATCTTTAAATAATCTACAAGTGAAAACATTTTTAGTAAGAAATGGTAGATATGCGTAATTCTTTTCTTAATAACTACATTCAGAAAGCTTAAATTAAAAAAAAAAGTTTATAATGATTTCAACCTTCATCCAGAATATATAATGCATTGTATTTTTCCTGTTTTCTCTGTTTGCCTTTTTA
This sequence comes from Hystrix cristata, assembly GCA_004026905.1. NCBI lineage: Eukaryota > Metazoa > Chordata > Mammalia > Rodentia > Hystricidae > Hystrix > Hystrix cristata. Next base: position 109,760 of record PVJO010001563.1, read on the forward strand.
CCTGTTAAATACTGCTACACTATTTTAAGAAAAAAATTTTTTTTGAAAAGGTGCGGGAGCTTGTTTCTCCTGGTTAAGTCCTTTCCAGGGGAAGCTGCTTTAGCAAATGCCTTACCCTCAACCTCACCCTTTCCACCTCTGCCACCTGGGACTGCATCTTCCTGAGGTGGGTGGGGGTGCCCAGAATGAAGAACTTGAGCATTTGTAGATTTAAACCATCTTAATCAAGATGGTTCTTTTCACTTGATTTAAACTTTTTCTGCAGCTCGGAGTCAGATCTAGGATGGTGCGTAATTGAGGGGAGAGACGATAGCAGCATTATGAAGACTCCGTAAAATCTCAAGGGAAACAAAAAACGGGTATTAGGTCCTTGAGAAATGGCGGGCTCTGACTAAATACTTCTACAGGATTCTGCAGAATTTAGGGGGAGGGAGAAAAGGCACAGCTTGTTTTTCATGGTTTAATTTTCTAAGCAGCTTTGCAATTTGACACAATACTATGTTTTAATGCTTTGCATTTTGTTTTGTATACATTGTGCCTTCTTTTTAGCCCACAGCAAGGTATATATTCTCTTAAAATATTCTTTAACACTTAAGACTATTGAAAATAAGTATGAACAGACACATATTTTCCTGAAATTTAATCCCGAAAGTTTTGCTTCTTTTTTACAAGTTAAAAAATTTAACTAAATCCTTCTGCTATGTTTTCTTCTTATTAGAATGTTGCCTTTAAAAGTCATTTTCCAAGAGGAATAAAAATACTTGAGAGATTTTAATGTTTGTAAGCCACCGTGGGCCTCCACTTGTAGGCTAAGTATAACTTCCAGTACTGAAAGAATAACAGCGTTATAGCTTCTGGAATTGTGATGATAAAAACAACCAAATAAACATGAATCTTGGTTGGAACTGGATCTCACTAGAGATGTCTATTTTAAAATATGTTTTTAAATGTTTAATTTACAGTGAATCTCATGAAAAAAATACGGACTAAACAATAAGAGAAACAAGTATTTGCAACTTGTCATTTTCTTAATATGAAACGTGTATGATCTTTAACATATATATGCAGAAAAAAATTAAAAATGTAGTCAAGCCAGAATGCCATTTTGAAAAGAAAATAAAACAAAGATACATTCCATTAATTTCCAGGGGTAATTTAGACTACAGTAGTGCATCTGCTTTGCCATAATTATTTCTGCAGACAAGAAAAATAAATCGAAGAGAATTTACATCCCTGTTTGCTTAATTTTGTTTCTATCCTTAGGTTTCACTTCACTCCCACAATAACATGAAAAAGTAAGACCACCTGTTTTCCACTGGGCTTTCAGTTCAGTTTAATTCTTACAACATAGCAGTGTATTTCTAATCAGAATTTTCTGGAAATCTGAAGTTAATGATAACAATAATAATAATAAACTGTACTCAATAAAAGGAATTCCAGGAAGACATCCTCCCCTCCCCAGAAGAGAAAAAAATCTGGTAACAGACACACAAACTTCCTGTGCAGACCTAAAGGCTTTGTGACTTAAGTTCATACATAAGGAAGTCAGTTCTCTTCCATATGGATCTGGAAGGAGAACATTTTAATGTAAAAATTTGTATCTATGTATAAAATCTAGGTAGCATATTTTCCATTTTAATGTAAAAATTTGTATCTATGTATAAAATCTAGGTAGCATATTTTCCTAGGACAAATTATAAGAGAACAGATCAGTATAAAGAATGCTTTTAACTAGCTGGAGATATTTCTGTCTTCAAAAAGATGGCTGTGAATTGAGGAAGGTGGAAGGAAAAGAAAAAACTGTTCCTGCTTGAAAAATTGCAAAAGTATTTTGAAGTAATGTTTCCAAGTTTCTATTTTAAGTAAGCAAAAAAAGTTATTTTCTAGTATATGTGTCAAAAAAAATCAGATCAGAAAGGCCATCTCCAATTGATTTTTCTACTTGAAAGGAAAGAGGAAAGGAAAGTTGGTCTTCGTTCTCATCCATCAGGGTATTATGCCTGTCAGCTTGGGTGCAAATGATTTATTCTGAAAAGCAGACTTTACACTTCTAGAAATACTGGGATGGAGGATCTGTGCCCCGTAGAGCGTTTCCAAATGGAATAATGAAAGCCAGCACCTTGCGCCCTATAGGCCTCACGTATGCAAGTGCAAGCATTACTTTTCAAAAATGATACAAGTAATTGAAAAATAGTTGGCATTTCAGACTAGCTGGATAGTTCACCCCCTTGGTCTCTCCTGTGAAGAGAAATAGAAAGCTGAACACTTTGACATTTTGGTAGATGCTTACAAAGGGTAAAACCTAAGACAGTGTAAGTTAAATTAAGTGGTATAATTTAAAAATTGGACAGTGATTGTCTCGTAACCATTTATTTTCTAATTCTCATTTTTGTTGCAAAATATTCATGCTTAATACCTGAACTTCCATTGTATGTGATATTTAATTTTTTTCATGTAAGGCATTTTCCTTCTCTAAAGGTTTTTTAGAAAAACTTGAACTTCCTTTTCTCTGCCTCTCGTGCATGTCAGCTCGCCAGTGCAAAGCCAAGTGGTTTCGGTGACCTCATAACTAATTGCAGGCTGTGAATTTGTTGACCCCAGTACTGTTGATTTTAAAAAATAAACTTTCATAGGTGAGCAGGAAGTACTAAAAGATCACAAAATCAGTGTTGACTGCTCGATGGCGAAGTTCCTCTGGTGTGCGCACAGATGCAACAGAATCTTCGAAAGGTCTGCTCACTGTTGTCAGTCAGCTCACGCATGGAAGATTCTGTTGCATTTGTGGGCACTCCAGACACAGTGTTTCTTTTACAACTGTGCATAAGTTCTACCTGTGCTCTTCTATGTGAATGTGCTTTGTAGAATGCTGCTGCACTCCTTCGCAGTCAGTCCCAATTTCTTTCCAGTTTCATTTCTTAATGCTTCAGGCCCCTTTATCAGCCAATTTGTTATTCTTTGTGGTCATTCTCAGATTATTTTGCAGCAGGTTCAGCACAGATATGAGCTATTCAGAACAGATATTCACTTGTTTCCTTGCTGTTGAACTGCTGGATAGTGATCCTAAATTTTCCTTACACATGCTCTGTCCTTTCTATGTGATTCTCATTGTGCCAGAGGCAGGGAGTTCTGCTTTCTCCCAAATGCACGTATCAGATGTTTCTGGCAGGAAAATGATTTACCTTAGTTGGTCACATTGCCACTCATTGACCAGTCCATGTGGTGAGTACAACAGTACGACTGACTAGGGATTGGTAATGTGTCCATCCCGGTAGCCCAGGGGTAGATAGATGACCCACTGTAACTATGATCGCACCAAAACCATGTGTGCTTTTGGAGGAAAATGCTGAGAAGGCAAAATACCAGCTTTTTATAGCTGATCATCAATCACTAACAAAGTAAATATGAGCCCAGTAGGTATTTGCATAAGGAGGTAGATAAACAAGATAGAAAAAGATATAAGCCAAATTATAAACAAAAGGAGAACTTGGGTATCCTCTCATTGTTTCATAGGATGACATTTTATATTTTGAGTTCATATCAATTCCCAGCTGATAAGTCATTACGGTGTAAAAAAAAAAAAGTGGTCCACAATCCATCCAAAATGTGATGACTGACATTGCTCCTTCACTAATATCTACTGCATGCCTACTGTATGCCCAGACATGTATTGGTTGATGCTTCAGTACTTTAGTGACAGTAACAATGTTTCTGTATGTAATAAAAGCATCTTAGGCTGATAGAAAAATTAACAAGTGATACAGAGTGTGTAGGTAATGTATGTTCTGGGAATCTTTTGTGTCCTTGAAGCTTCTTATGAAGCTAGACAGTGTACAGAAATAAGCTTAAGGAAAGAAATTCACATATTTAACCACAATAATTTTAGACCAAATAAATGTTTAAACACTTTTGGTTCTCTCAGAAAACCTTCTAAGCATAAACCCGTAACTCCAAATGGAATAAATTTATATTTGTACATATTGTTTGTTTCCCATCCTGCTGACTGATTTGGAAAAGTTTTAAAGTGAATGATTGGGGCATTTATTTCCCCCGAATTTCTTCCATTTGCCACAAACAGTTCAGTTCGTTAAAACTTGTGAAAGGTTTGCAGTCCTTGCCTCTATCTTGGCCATCAGTGTTTGGGATGAGGAGTGGATGGACTTGGAGCTAGGTTTCCTCTTTGTCGCTGCAGCTCTTTGCCATTATCTCTCCAGAAAGTCAATTGATTCTGGCCGGAAATGCTGCCTGAGGCAGGATCCATTCAGTGCATTCTTACAGCAGTAATGGGGTTGGGGGCTAATTTCTGCAGGTTTTCCCTAGAAGAGAGGTCTCCTGCCTTTCCTTCTGAGGATTGATTGGCTTGCTAAGGAAGATAGATAACACCATTCACTTTCTCACTTTCTCTTTTCCATTCTTGAAATCTTGATAGTTGTGTACAATAAAAGGTCTTACTGGACAAATTGTGTATCTGCGCTTTCTGTAGTTCTCTAAACGTGATCATTGAAGCTGGGGACTTTTAATGGGACCTTTTAGCTAAACGAAATTACTTATATAATCTATCTCTGTCTTGTTGGTTTTTCCAGTTTTTGAAACAGTATTATGAGATGGAAAAAGAGAAAGATAGGAGGGGAAGAGTCAAAAGAATTTCTAAGACTGGTGGTTTCGCAGACTAACTCAGATTAGAGTCCCCCACAGTCTTCTGGAAAGAGAAATTTCTGAACAAAACCTTTTGACCTTTTTGGAAAGTTAAGTGAAAATAATTACATGTGTATGTGGTAAACCACAACAGCCTTTCTATATTGAGGAGTTTAAAATAGATGCCACAAGAACAAGTTAATGAGGGGGCTTCACAGCAAAAACTTGAATTATAGTCAAGTAAAAAATCAAACCAATTCAACCTAAAATTTGAACACCTACTCTGTGCCCTGGACCTTTGTAGGGATCCAAAAACAAAATTCTTTTTAACCAAGTCCTACAATTAACACTTTCAGCCTATTGGTGGGAGAGTTTTAAAAAAAAGTAAAGAATGCTCGTGATAAAATTTAACAGGTGTTCTGAGAACACTAATCATGAGGAATTAAGAAAACCTCTACTTTTGACACCATAAGCTGTGAGGAAGTGTTTTATATACTGACTCAAATGTTAGAAGGGTCCCCGTAAACTTGTAGGAGGACTAAAATGATACACATTTTTCCTCTAATATAGTCGGTATTTCCACATCACACTCACATGTACAGAAACATGATTCTGTTTTATTCATCAGTATCTGGACTTCACTAGGTGACAGCAAGAGCAAATAACTGTACTAAACAAACTATTTCAGCCACTTCTGCTTTATATTGGTCCCTTTGAGAGGAATTCAATCGCAGTTGACTAAATCCTCAGTCAATTTAAAGTTCGTATTTCATGTCAGGAATGTTTCTTCTCTGAAGGAGTCTGCATTCCTTTCTCTTTCCTTCCCAAGATGGCCCTGGGAGCAGGAACAAATTCCCGTTTCATGAGGAGAGTGAGACGTGCTTCTGGTCTGTATGCTGTCTTTGTCTTCACTGATGTCCTCTGCGAAATGGTATCCTGTTATATTCTGTTCTTGTCTACCACAGTCTGACCATGATGACATCCTACGGGTCACATAGTCTGTGAAAGGTGGAGGTGAATTTTGTTGTTGTTGTTACAGCTTAGATCTAAAATTGTCATCCAAGTCTTGAGTATTTGGAAGGTGGTTAGTGGCACTGTACTAATCAGTAGATTGAGTTTAGAAGTTCATGTGCTATTAAGAGATAGGGCTGTTCTGAAGAAGGGCTCACTGGGTGTGTGACCTGGAAGCGTGTATTCTTGTTCCTGGTTCCTCCTTTTGCTCTCTGCTTCTTGCTTGAGAAGTGATCCTCTACCACACCCTCCCACCGTGCCATTCTCCCTTGGAGCCAACCAACTGTGGAGTGAATTCTCTGAAAGCCATGTACCAAAATATACCTCTTCTTTAAATTGTGGATACCAGGTATTTTGTCCTGGCCATGGGAAAGAGGGACTAAGGCACTTTGCCTGGAGTTTTTGAGTCCTTGCAATTATATGTTATTAACCAAACTATGTCATGCAAACAAAGCTCAGCTGCTGTGGGGCAAACCTAAACACACTCATTCTTTTACACATGCTCCAAGATTGGTTTAGTTCTACAGTAAGTAGTTGCGATGAAGACAGTATGGCATGCAAATCCTAATGTATTTACACTCTCACTCTTTATGGAAAAATTTTCCTGATCCTTGAGCTCTAGAATCCTTGGGTCGTCCACTCTTTGTGTTCATGTCCTCTGTATGTGTTTAGTCTTTTCGAGGGCATACAGAACATTTCCATCTCCTGCATAGAATGCCAGGCTAAAAGGGATCAGGGAGCCATGTCAGGGGCTGCTGTCCACAGACCCCCCCATCTCTCTCCTGCTACACTGCTTTTACAACACCTGGCTATGGAGAGCAAGCAGACAACCAGCCTTGTATCAGCCCGTCTCCATATCGCTGATTGCATCTGGGTTTATTTGAATTTTCTGTATTTCAAATTTTCAACTTTATGGCTGAAAAAATTTTGGTGTGTTCCTAGAGGTTCATTATCATTTAAAGCTAGTTATGGTTCTTGCACACCTTCCATCTTCATTCCATGAAAGGCTTCCTGCTTAGTATCTGGAGGGAAGTTCCCGTACGTGAATGATTCTTGGTTCTCTGTGCCGGCAACAGCACATCCTGAGAACGTATTAGAAATGAGCATTCTCGGGCCGCCCCAGGCCTGCTGGATGGCTGTGTTTCAGTCTTTCAGGTGACTGTGATGCTGCCAGAGTTTGAGAACCTCTACTTTATATCATATCTGGCACTAAACCTGGATGGTCTGCATTAGCCAGTCTTCATTTTCGATGTGTAAAAAAGATCTTTCCTTTTCCACAGTAGTTGACTGAAGTAGATTCAGAATTCTATTTGGAGGATTAAATGTTTCAATTGGTCCTTTTTCTCTTTGCATCTCTTGTCTATTAATCCAAATCCTTCCAGAGGCAGATGCCTGTACTTCTGGGTAAATATTGATATGCACACAAGAAAGCGTCCTTAAGGAGAGGTGGCTGCTATTTCAGAGTAAATGCTCTTTTCCGCCCATGGCACAAATTCACGTAAATAGTAAAGTGCATGAAAGCGGCAGCACTCTTTGCTGAGTTAGGAATTCCAAGCTAATCTATTGGGGTGACAGTGACTCCAAGTGAGACTCGGAGTAGTGCAGTCTCCTTAGACCTTCGGTGGGCGTACCACACTTAGCAAGTGTGAAAGGTAATTTGTTCATTCCTTCTCTTTCCCCTCCAAGCATTCTGTCTCTCAGCCTCGGTAAGTGCCTGGGGCAGTGATGGCGAAGTCAGACTGGCGGATTCACACAGCAGTTTAATCACGCAATATTAGCTGGGTGATTTTGGACGGCCAACTTTCTAAGTCTATATTTTCCTTGTGAAACGGAGGATGTACCAAAGCCTCTCAGAAGGTTTGAAGATCTGGAGAAATCATACACCTCCTGAATGATACTTATTATCCCATGATTGCTCATTTTCAAATTCCACTTAGTGACCAAGTCACTGGCCAGTGACCACAGCGTGTCCTGTTTCACACATGTGCACTGGGTATTACTGCATCCCTTTCACCAGGTTGACCCTGCTCGTAGAGGTCATCTTTAAATATTTGGAAGGGCTGGCATGGTTTCTCATTATTTCCCTTCTCTCCCTGGCTCACCTTTTGTACCACCACTTATATGAGATAGGAATGCAGAAGAGCGAGAGCCTTATCTAAGGGGCGCCATTCACAGGTTGTCTGACCTTGTAGAATTCTGTCGATACACTCACAGTAATGCACAGTACACATTCTCTTACACATACACACAATCTCACGTTCACAATACTGACATTGTCATACAGATTCACATGTATCTACACACTCTTACAACCTTAGAGACCACCCTACTCCACACTCTCACACAATCACACACACATTTGAATATTTACGTATTTTTTGGTGTCAAAACAGGAAAATCTTTTTCTCCAAGGAGAACTGGAGTATTACAACACATTTCTCTGACAGTATTGAGGAAAGAATTACTTTCTTTAACCAATGTGAGGGTGCTTTGTGGGCAGCTCTGCTGTCCTCTCCCATCTTTTTCTCCACTCTTGTCAGAATGATTCTATGACAGCACCTCTCTTTCGGCGTCTCTGTGTCCATATCTCTGTGGGAGTTGATGGGGCTACACTCACACCAAGTTTAGTTATTCATTATCCTGCCACTCACCCATCACTGGAAACTCCACTGGGATTATCAGTGGTGACCACCATTGTACCTGATTTAAAGATGATGTGTAACAAATTAGTTTTCATCTACTGAATGGGCAATGAATTTTTTGCTGTTTTTCATATAGATGGATAGACACACACACACACACACATTCAATAAAACATATTGTTGTTATAAGAACTTTTAAATATGCTTGGTGGTTGCACTTTTTTTTATTTTAACCTCTAGAAAGAACTCCAAAGAAGTAATTGAGCATGTTTTAAAAAATAATTTGAAAAAATATACCTAAGTACTTCTTAGAACCAAATAAGGACTATTCTATGTAACACATTTTCAGAAAAAAAAATTTAATTTTTCTGTCTCCGTTCCTTTAAGAGGATTGGATTGGAGGACTCTAGCTTTCTTATTCTTTACCTAGAGTCAGTTCGCAGGGTGCATTTTTTTCTGTGTACCATATGTTATACAAGATGGTTCTGAAGCTTGACTTCATTTAATCTTCCAACTAGTACTAGAGATGAGGATGATTTTTATTCCCATTCCACAGGTAAGGAAATAATGCAGGTGACTGCAGTTTACCTGGTATTAGGTAGTGTGTTAGGAGTGGAGCTTGACTTCACACTAGATTTGTTTGCTTTCAGATCTTGTGATCTCTAATCTCTATGGCCCTGTTAACCCCATTCTTGTTTTCTCTCTTTCTCTCTCTCTCTCTCTCTCTCTCTCTCTCTCTCTCTCTCTCTCTCTCTCTTGTCCTATTGTATTTTATAAAAGCTCACATAGTTAAAAAAAACCCAAACAGAAAAGGTAAAATATTATATAATAAAGTCTTTTGTTAGACTTTTAAAGACGTTCCCCTTTCACATTGCCTTTTAGTATTTCTCTGACTTCTAAAACTAACTTTGTCCTACTGATAAGTGATGCTCGCTAACTTGTGTGTTTTCCTCTTTTTGACAGCATGATGGCTGATACATTCTGACATTTACACCAAGAAAGACCACTGTTCTCCATTTATGTGATCCTCATTGATAAATTTGGTCTCTTCTCCCAATTTTGCACGTGATCTTGACAAATACAACATAGAGAAGGCAAAGCATAGACGAGGAAATCTTTACTCCCACTCACACCTCCAAATATTTTGATACCAAAATTGAAGGCGAGCGTGTTCATGTTAAGTACACTTTATCTCTGATGTTTGAAAAGACCTCTAAAGTATATCCTTTATGATGAACCATCATTTTGTGGTGTGTTCACAAAATGGTGAAGATCTTATTTCATAAACCTAATGAAAGGAGAAGTTGCCTTTAAAAGGAACCACTAGATAAAGACATGCTGTGGAGTGTGTTTGCTTATACAAACACAGGATTTTCCCATTATCTGTTTCGTTTGCAGGAAATAGTAGGTATTAAATGCTAAATATCCGTATTCTTATATGAAAAACAGTATTTTTAATCTCAGATCACTTCTTCTAACTCACACATCTGTCTTTGACCTCTCATTTTCCTCCCTGGCATTTAGATTTGTTGGGGAATTTAAAATCAAAATTAGTTTGGCAGCTTTTGAAAGATAGAACCAAATGTTCCCTTCAGAAGAAAAACATCAGCTTGTTCTGCTCTGTTATTGTACTCAAAGAAACCATGTTTTTCACTGCTTTACTGTGGTGTTGAGTTCTCATATGCACCTTGGTTCATAATTGCATGTATCACGAATACCAGTTTTTAAAATACGAATTCATCAATATGTGAAATAGTTCATAAAATGATCTATGTTTCTGAAGGAAAATTTCAAAGAAATCAAAGTAATATAGTACTTTAGTATATTTTACTACAGTACATTATTATAATCTTCCCTCTAGCTGTGTCATTATGTCCATATATTACTTTGATACATATATAATTCATATATTTAGCAATTTTCACTATTAAAATCTCATTATCAGTCCTGCTAAATTTTTCCTGCTCCCTAATATTTACACACACATATACACATATGCACAACACACAGTGTATGTAATTTAATTTGTGTATATATGTGTCTTTAATGAAGTTAGCAACTGCAACATTTCTTAGAGCTTTCTGTAGCATTAATAGCCATACTTGATGAAACTAGATCAAGTCCTTTTGATGGGCTTGGTCCTTTCTAGGAGTCACAGGTAGAAAATGACCAAGAGAGACGTGATTCTAGTCCCTCTAGGAACTCAGAACCTACTGGGAGAAACATACAATTAAATAGCAGTTTCAGTCAGGCATGGTGGCTCATGCCTGTAATCCTAGCACTTGGGAGGCTGAGGCAGGAGGATTACTGTGAGTGTGAGGCCAGCGTGGGCTACATAGTGAGTTCAAGGCCAGCGTGAACTACATAGAGAGACCGTATTGTAAAAACAAAAGAAAATAACAATAACAACAAACAAAACACCAGTTTCAATGGCATGTTGTGTGTATTTCTCTGGATTAGCACATAGAAGATACCTAACTCACTCCAGGAAAAGTGACAAGAGAGTTTCTTTGAAACCATATAGAGAATGAAGAATTTGGGGTAAGAGGAAGAGTGAACAGGTTCTATAAGGAAAAAGTATTAGCAAACTCGGTGAAATCTTGTCTCCTAAGCATTGTTCTCATTCTCTGAGGCAGTGTGTGTGGTGGCTAAGCTCATGCACTTTTCAGTAAACTGTCTGGGTTTGAATCTTGGCTTTGCCATATATCAAATGTGTTATTAGCATCACTTCTCAATGTCTCCTTTCTCCTTTTTGTGTAAAAGTGCTTGTCAGAGTAATAACCGCCTTATGAAGGTACAGCAAGTTCTGTATAATGATATGTGCAGGGTGCTTAAGGAGTGAGTGGCAGGTACAGAGAGAGTGCTTGCGTTTGTCTGCCGGAGTCGCCAGATCAAAGTATCACAAAATGGTTGGCTTAAGGAACATAAATCTATTGCGGCAGAGTTCCGGAGGCTCAAAGTCTGAAATCAAGTACGCCGCAGTCTGCAGGTTGGTTCCTTCTGGGAACTGTGAGGAAAAGGTGTTTCTAGCCTTTCTCCTTGACTTCTAGAAGCTCCCTGTTTTTGTTTTTGTTTTTAATATTTTATAGTCTTCCCTCTAGCATGTCGCTGTGTGCAAATTTCCCTGTTTTATAAGGACATCAGTTATATTACATTCAGACCCACTTCAGTGACCTCCTCTGAATGAATCATGTGTGTAACCATCCTATATTAAGGTCACTTTCTGAGGTATTTGAAGTTAGGACTTAAACAAATGCATTTGTTAGTACTGATGGGCACATTTTTATCCACACAATGCCCAACAAAGACGTGCTCATTTATAATGCATAATAGCTAAATGTTTTGAGGTTGTGGACAGTTTAGATGGAAAGAATGAGCACACTGGAGTGGAGACAACTCTAAACCTGGGAGGACACATGCATGGTTCAGTGCCGCAAAAGCATTGCTTTTACTTTTTAAAATTTTATCATGTTAAAAATGCCAAATCAATTGTTTCATTACACATTACATTCTTTACTGCCCAAGTAGAAGAAAAATGTTTATTGTTGGCACCTTTTACATCACAGTCACATATTTCTAACCGATGCTGAAACTTAGGTCTCAGCAATTCCAGTTAACTCACTTAGTGAGAAGAAACTAGGTCTGCGAGAGGCAAGTGTGGGGAGGGCGGCCTTGATTTTCTTCTAGGCCTGGCGGCGTCGCCCTTGGGACTCTGAGCTTCCTGAGGGTAAGGGGACCTCCGTGGCCATCGCCCTTCCGCCCTGCTCACCAGCCGCAGGCATGCAGTTACCTTCCGCCTCCTTCGCTCTGCTCACTTGCTTACTACCAGGATGAGAAATATTTCTTAATGAAAAAACAAAGTAAAATTGTGCTTTAGTCTTTTGCTTTCAATTTTGTCCTTTTATCTTTTCCTTCCAATTTTACCAAAGTCACTCTATTTCTTCCTCTGATCTATAGGGCTGTTTCTCTGCTCTGTGGTATTGAAATGGCCCACTCTTAAGCAATCTAGACTAGTTTCCTGCGTAAGAGCCAACGCTTTCCGGCAGAGCACCTGTCTGATAAATTGAGTCTTTCCCCAGTCGAGATCTCATCTCTCTTTCTTATCCTCCATTCCTGTCCTCTCCCATGCTGAGCCTCCTTCCTCGCTTCTCTCCTTCCTTCCCTCTTCCTTTTCTCCTCCCCACCTCTGTCCTTTTCTCTGCTGCTTCATCCCTTAACTCTTCCCCGTTCCTTCCAGAGTATACAGGAAACATAACTTCAGTAGGTAACTGAATGTTGTTCTGTGAATCCTTTAAAATAATCCTTGCGTAGTTTGTTAGCTGTGATATCGCACACTCAGAGTTTATGTTCGCTCCACACATTGATTGCTTTCTATCCATCTCTAAAAACCATAAATGTCGATAAACTAGAGTTGAAACCTGTCAACATATCAGACATTAGTTTGCTGTTGTCAGATTCGGAGCTTAGCTGTATTTCTGTTTTGTTTTGTTTTTGTCTTATAGCATTGAAATTCTAGTTAGGGAGAATAGAGCAATAAAAAACAGAAATAATTTTCAGTTGTCTAGTGAGTATAAGTGGATGTTAAACTATTAGTGCTATTGATGCCTTCTCTAGAAGTTCTGGCTTGATGGACCACACCAGGTTTATATTGGTAGCCTGTTTTAGGTTCAGACGTTAAGTGGATTAATAGTAAGACCTTCAGTTATCCATTGCATCGTTGTTGAAAGGAGCGTCACATTATTGGTTCGTGGAAGAGCTTTCATGGCCGCGGTGCCCACATTCTATGGCAGAGAATATGAATCGGGGCTAGAAACCAGTCCATAGCCGTCAAGGGCTTCTGAGCCTTAGGTTAAGAGCAATGGAAAAATGTATGAGACTGATGAGGTCAGCTTGTGATTTTAAACGCTTTTTTTCCCAAGTCTTACAACATGTGGTAGAGTGATGTCTCAGAGTCTAACTAATCACCTCATACGCTTCCCCTGAACACTAGACTGCCTTATCAGTGCTGCACATGTCTGATAGGGGTGGCATCTGTAATGCCGTGAGTGAGTACCTGGTTACCAGAAGTTATTTCTGTTCCCTGTATGTGTTCAGGATGCTTCATTTTTAAAATGAAGAATAAAATTATTGAAAACAATAACGACTTTCGTGGTGGGTTTAAAAAGTTAATCTCTTGACCCACGTGGTGATGAGATTTTGGAAAGTCACACACACCCAGAGTATGTGGGTGTAACTTCACTATGATGCTTGTTTTCACACTGAAAGAGATCCATTTTCTACTTAGAAATTAGTTATACTTAGAAAAGCAGGATGATGTACTTTGGAAGGCAAGTGCTCATGGCTCTCTAGTTTTCCTAGGATCTCCTATATAATGATATCAAAGCAACTTATAATATTCAGTTTAACAAAAATGACACTGTTTAATAAAGTTTATTTAGAAGTTTCATAAAACAGAGGAAAAATCATGTTCTTCATGAAAGAGATAAGGATTTTATCAGCACATCAGCAGGACATGGCATTTCTTTATGCTAACTTCATGGTTTGGTTACATTTTATGTAAAGTGATGCTTTTTTAGGAAATGACCAGTATACAATTTCGGTGCAACGTAAGTTCTGGTTTTATGTGCTAGATGACAAAAAACTTCTTGATATGTTCCAGAAAACCTTTGGGCTTTAAAAAGCTTTATGAAAATACTCAGACATGCAGAAATACTGGAAAATAACACCTATGTAAATAGCACCTGAACTCAACAGTTGCTGATAGTGTACTGTATATGTTTCATCTGTGTTCACTTTATGATCCCTTTGGAAATAAGTATGTTCTTTTATCACATGAATTTTCAGAAACTGGAAGATTTTTTCCAAAAATGTGACTAAGAACTTTGGGAGACAGTTTGGCAGTTTTTAAATAAAACTATTTTTACCATAAGATCTAACAGTTGCACTGCTTAGTATTTACCCTAATGCGGTGAACATTTGTCCACACAAAAACCCCTGTGTGTCAGTGTCCAAGCAGCTTTATTCATCTTTGTCAAAACTTGGAAGCAAGTAACTTCACTAGTAAGTGATATTTAGTGATTGGATAAATAGCCTCTGACATATCAAGACAATAGTATATTTACTCAGTGCTAAAAAGGGAGCTATGACGTAATGAAAAAACATGGAGGAACCATAAATATGCATTACTAAATGAAGAAAACTGAGCTGGTAACACTATGTACTGTATGATTCCAACTACATGACATTCTGGAAAATGCAAAAAAAAAGGTGTAGACACAGAAAGTGATCAGTAGTTACTAGAAGTTGGGGAGAGAGAGGGATGAATAAATAGACCCCAGAAGATTCTTAGGGCAGTAACTATCCTCTTTGGTACTATAATGATGGCTGCACATCCCTATACATTATTCCAAACCCATAGGATATACAATACCAGGAGTTAGCCCTGAAGTTAACTAGAGTGTTCCCTGACTTTGGGTGATAATGACTTTTCAGTACAGGTTTCTCACTTGTCACAAAGTGTCTGCTCTGGACAGGGATGTAGATGTTGTGAGGAGGTGGTGCCTATATGTGGGCCGGAGGTGGATAGGAACTCTACATTTTTCTTGGTTTTAGTGTGAACCTAAAGCTTCTCTGGAAGTAAAGTTCATTTTTGAAACACTTTGTTACATTCATTTAAAATATTTTCTACAAGAATATTGATAGATGATATTGTGTAATTACTTTGAGTCATATCAGAAGATCCATGAAGTCACTTTATCAAACTATTAATGAGGTTAAGTGTGATCACCTTGTGAATCATCTTAAAATAATACATACATCTTTAGCTGATTTTAATTTATTTTGGTTGCAGCTTAAATATATACTATTCCAGTCATAATTTCTGTACTAGAAGCTAAACACTGTAAATGTGTGGTCATTATCAAAGCAGACTTGTTTTTGGCTCTTTAAAGTGGTTACTGTTTAATCAACTCTGGGCTGTGATAGACTATCAGGGACAAAATTTACTCCCTGACTTCAAGCAACTAGAAAATCAGTCAAAATATATGAAACAATAGTCTCAGACAGTGGGCAATATGTAGTTCAGGAAAACATTCCTGAGAGAAGGGAAATAAACCAGGTGAACTCTGTGATCCCCAAATTTATGGTCTAAAGAGAATTTTAAAACACAGTGCATAGAAAGGGCAACCTACACAGAATTACAGTATTTCTAAACAGAAAGGAAAGACATTGGAGTTGAGGGGAGGACAAGGCAGCTATAATTTGAAGGGTAGGACAGCACAAGAGAAGCTGTGTAAACAGACAACTTTGGTGAACCACAGAAGGGTTCATTTAAGAGTCTGGTGTAGTACTCATCAGTGTACAACTGAAGAAACCAGGTAAGACTAGGGAATAAGTCGGTGGAAAGGAGTATGCAGCAACCTAAGAGTTCACACAGGAAGAGAATAGTTTTGATCACAGCAGCAAGAGTAGAAAAAACATTTACGTGTAATGTTGGGTGAAGTTTTAAGAAATGTATAGCCAGTTTAATACTAGCTCAAAAATTCTTCTGGGCTTCCATTCCAAAGTTTAAATTATTTCTAACAACAATCAGATTAATTTCAAATGATCTAACTGTGTCTCAGAACATAATCCTATAATTGAATAGCCAGAGCTACTTGAAAAGTGTGGGAGAAAGTTGAAGGATAAACACCCCTGATATTAAGACCATGTAAAGCTGCAATACTCTGCACAGTGTGACTTTGGCACAAAGATAAACATATTGATCAATGAAATAGGAAACAGAATCCAGAAATAGACCTATACTTATCGCATGCATATTCAATGATTTTTCAAAAAAAATCAAGGTAATTAAATGAGGGAGTAATCTTTTGAACAGATGGTAATTGAACAATTGATATCTATATATGAAAAATAAACCTTAGCTCTAAAATCATACCATATGCAAACATTAATTCATAAGTCATTGTAGACCTAAATGTAGTAGCTAAAAAACATAACTTCAAAAAGAAGTCATGGCAGAAAATCTTAACTTTGGCTTTGTGGAATATTTGTTGAATAAGACACAGAAGATAGAACATTAAACTTTTTCTCTTCTCCAAAGGACACCAATCGGTAAACAAAAAGAGAAGTTCAGACCAGGAGAAAGTATTCAAAGGTCTTTTGTCTGATAAAGGATGCATGTTTATGTATAAAAACACTTAAAGATTAAAAGACAGACAACCTAATAAAACAGTGGGCATAATATTTGGGCGTATGTTTCAATAATCATCTTACAAAGCTTGTAAATAAACACCTGAAAATGCTTACCATAATTACTTACTAGGGAAATGAACATTGAAATGTGGTGAGATATTCAACACACAGTTGACTGGGTCGCAGTAAAAGGACTGCTGGTCCACAGTGTGGGCCCTGACGCAGAACACCTGGAATTCTCACACAATGTGGGCAACAGTGCGAAAGTGGTTCATTAATTTGAAAACATGTTGGCAGCATAGTATAAAATTAAACATATACTTCCTGTGTGAGCCAGTGTTTTCACACATGGATATTTTTCCAAGGAAAATGAAGTTTCTGTCTACTGGGAAGCTTATGTGCACATATTCAGAGTCTCATTTTTTTAATAGTACACTACTACTGTTGAACAATAGAAATGACTAAACTATCAACATAGTTAACCTTTAAGCATTTTGTTATATAAAAGAAACTAGCTACAGAGACCCTTTGCTGCAGTTTCATTGATAGGAGATTCTAAAAAAGACAAAATTATGAAAAAAAAAACAGATTAGTAGTCATCAGGGGTCAATGGTTGGTGGATGGATTAACAGCAAATTGGTATGAGGCAGTGTTTTGGGTAATCATATTCTGCATCATGAAAGCTTTAATGGTTACAAGTCTGTACTCATTTTGTTAAAAGTCTTAGAATTGTATACTTATGATTAATTTATTGCTCATAAATTACACCTCAGTAAAACTCACTAAAAGAAGGTAAGAATCTGTCTTCAGACACATCTCAACAATTATACTGACAGTCGTGTCATTAAGGATATTTCTCAGTAATTGGTTCAGAATTGTGGGCTGCTAAGTGGATTAAAACAAACCAATAAAAGAGCTTAATATTATTTTAGAAAGGAACTGTTGAAAGATAATCCCGGAATATAGCCACATAAGGAGAACAGTATATCATAGCCAAGAGTTTAAATCTGCTATTTAATGAAACTGGGCCAGGCAGAAGCACTTGTTAGTAATTAAAATGGTGGTGACACATTTCATATGTATATGCTTTACAGTTTTGAAAGCAAGGTGAAATACATTATTGTACAACCTAAAAAATGTAAAAGCTTGAGTTATTCTCTGGCTGTGGGACCAAGACAAGGATGAAAACATGTTCAAGGATGCAGGATAAATGTCTTAAAAAATGGGAATGCCATTATAGAGCCCTCACTGTCATTTTAAAACGCTGCCTAGTTTTCCTACTCCCTCTTCTATGTAGTTCTCTTTTTGTGTCTTCTGTAGTCCATTTCACTGAGACTGGATTTGATTGGGAATGTGAGGAGTTCCTCTCCACCGGGGAGCTCTTGGACTCAATCAAGAGCTGTTTGGGGCTCCCTAGTCATCCCTGGTCTAGATGTTTGAAACAGAATCATGCAGCACAAGCAAATCAAGGCCATACATCCACGGCAGTTGTTACCACTGTAATTGTGGCCTGTCATTTCATACTGTAAAACTTCCTCAGAACATTTTAAAATCAAATTTCAGTAACAGATATTTTAAGGTTTCATTGTCACGTAAGTATTTTCAGCTCCTTATCAAATGAGTGACTCATAGTAAACATTTGTTCAGTAGATATTTGTTAAATGAATTTGTGAATAAATTAATGAATGGATGGACGGATGGATGGATAGATGGAGGTGTGAGTAAGTCAGCGAAATCCTCAGAAGTTGTGTAACTTGACCAAGGTCACAAAGCCTGGCACACATTGAAGAAAAGCAGTGGAGTGCGGCAAGCAGTTAATTACACTGACTTCCCAGTCATAGCAGCATCTTCACTTGCTAAGCCTCAGATTTTTTCATTTGTAAAATAAAGACAACAATTTCACCTACTTTCAAGTTCTTATAAGTATTACACAAGGGAAGATTTGCTGTTTGCTGACCCAGGAGGCGTGCGCTTAGGAATTACTCAGGTCCCTGATTATAATTTCTAAGATTCTTGTCATTAAAGTACACTTGTGAAATAAATGCTTGCTTTATAAAACACAAGAAGAAAGCGAATACAGTTTTTGTCGTAGCAGAAATAAAATCATACCTATCTCATGTCCTTTATGCAAGTTTTGCCTACTATAGTGTCCATACTTGTGTGGTTTTCCATTTCTCTTCTTTCACAATTGAATAATCCATCTTCCAAAATTAAGCAAAATCTAACTCATCTAGAATATTCTTCCTATTTAATCTCAACTATTGTGTAATATAACTCAAATCTAGGAAGTAAAGAATTGCCCACAGTAAATGCTCTGCTGTGCAGTTTACCTACCCAACATAGGTGCCGTCGTGTATATCATGTGTGTATAAATCTGTGAAAGCTCATACACTTGATCATAGAGGAATAATTTAAGCTTTGTTCAGAGACTTTCAACTCTTTTTCAGTATAATTCTATTAATCTGAATTATCTGACTTTTCCACATAGAGTGAAATAAAGTTAGCCAATTAAAAGGAAACCAGAAAACTGAAAACAGTGGTAATTAGCAGTTGTTTTTTCCACAGGCTGTACTCTTTAGTAAGTTTAACAATACATTGTTTTTGGCTTCATCTGAGACATAAACTATAAATTTTTCTGAAAATGTTTTATTGCTAAAACCTTGTATTTGTGTAAGTGACGCATTGTCCTTTTTTTGTAAATCTTCCCTAACATAAATAACTCAGAAAATATTTCTTCATTAAGCAGCATTTGAATTAGACTTACTGCATTAGACTTACTGAAATTTAGATAATGAAGTCCATATAATAGCACTAACTAGAAGCACAATGTATAAACCTTTAAAATTTTTTAAAGTAGTACTAAAATTCTATTCTTGAGTTCTTCACCACTGATTTAATGAGAGCACTTTATATGTATTGTGCAGTCCATTGTCGCCTGAACACAGATACGGGGTTAAATTCATTCCAGGCCTAATCTGGAAATGAGAAAATATAAATGCTTCTGAGCCTAATCTGGGATTTAAAACCCATGGGAGAAAACAGCTGTGTGGATGGTACATTTTGACCTCTTCGTGTGCAGTTTTAAGTGCTTCGCTGTGGTGTTTCCCGCACAGTGTGGCATGTTCAGATAGACGAAGGGGAGTGTGGTGGGGTTTGGTCAGTTCTGCCTTCTTAGCCTCGTGTCCGCTGCCTCTTTGAGGAGTTCTCCGGTGTGAGTCTTGGTAGAGTAAGGCATGGTCTCTGTGGTGGTTAGCAGCACTGTACTTTTGTGTCTCCAGCCTTCTGCCTCACAGGATGGAGTCACCTAACCTCTCAGGTAGGCGAGATCCCTGACTGTGTTGGTCAGGGAGATGGGAATGGCAGCAGGGCGATTGCAGAGTCTCATCCTCCTGTTTCTGGTGTGAGACCCATTGGGATAGTTCTAAAGTTTTCGTTTGTTCTCAGGACCCCCTTACACCTAAATTTTGAGTATTCAAAGAGTACACAGCTTTTCTGGTTATATCTATCAGTATCGACTGTATCTGACCTCTGGCAATCACTTTTCATTGCTATTCCAAATACCTAAGATAATAAACTCGTTCAGCAAAGAGGTTGAATCTGGCCCAGTTGGGAGGTTTCAGTCCATCCTCCGTTGGCCTCCTTGCTTTTGGAGTCTGACGTGATGTAGCAGGTCATGGTGCGCGCATGAGGCACAGCAGAAAGACTCACCTCATAGCCTGAGAGCAAGGGGGGTAGTCCGGGTCCCACAGTCCCCTTTGAGGGCGTGCTTACACTTTCTCAAAGCCCTCCCACAGGACCTACC
The DNA here is from genome assembly GCA_004026905.1 of Hystrix cristata. Taxonomy (NCBI): domain Eukaryota; kingdom Metazoa; phylum Chordata; class Mammalia; order Rodentia; family Hystricidae; genus Hystrix; species Hystrix cristata. Next base: position 130,040 of record PVJO010001563.1, read on the forward strand.
TAAATGCTTGGCCACTTCCAGCAGAGCCATGCTGAGGACCACAGAGCCCTTTGTCACATGGGCCTTAGGGAACTCCGCAGCTCCAAGCATAGCAGAAATTTTTAAAATATTTACTGGATTATTTACAGTAGCAAGAAAAACCCATTATGTATTAATATCAATGGCATATTTAAAAAAAATAACTATATTCTCAAAAAGTCAAAGGAATAGTATTGTATATTTTTATTGGAATCTTAATGTTTGGCTGAAAACAAGACAGCTGGATTATCCTGTCAGCTCCTGCATTCAATTCGTTTAAATTTCTCAGTATCCCTGGAAAGCTCCACTGTGTGCTGGTTAGTAAGAAAGTTACTAGGTGCAGCTGAAGAAAAGGCAGAAGAGGTGTGCTAGCATGAGAAGGAGTCGAGGCGCCGTTGCTGGCTTCAAGATGGCCCAGGGGCAGCTGTCAGACAGAGGCCTTTGGGAGCCAAGCTTGGTTCTAAGTTGACACCAGGCAGGGAACGAAGACCTCTGTCCTGGAACCCCAGATAGTTCAGTTCTACCGACAGTTGGCGGAGCCTGGAAGTGGATTTTCCCCCAGTGCCTGCAGAGAGGAGTGCAGCTCTGCTGACACCTTGGTTTTAATATTGGCTGAAAAAGGAAAAAATCAGTGCTGATTTGTAAGTGCCACCATCCCTGCAAGCAAGAAGTATAATTCATTATATTCACAAACCAAAGAAGAAACACGTGCTCTTATCTGTACACATAGGAAAAACATTTGACAAAACCCAACAACATTCTCCATCAAAACCTGCATGAAACTAGAAAGCTAAGGGAATATCCTACAATTGGTAAGAATCTCTTTGAAATAAACATTCACATGTAACATCATATCACTGGTGAAGGGAAAAATGCAAAAATTCCTCTATATATTGAGATCAGAAACATACTTCTGAAGACCAGATTAACACATTGGGCTTTATGAACACGTGAAACTTTTTGCTCTTTGAACAACACCGTTAAAAGAGTAAAACATCAAGCCACAAGACCAAGAGAAGATGTTTGTAAGCCGTGTACCTTATAGAAAACTTTTTTACAGAATATATAAGAATTTGTAAAACTCCCAAATAGGAGCAAATAACCCAATAAAAGGCGGTGAACTTTGAGATAAATTATAAAATGTTTGTGTTATTGACAGAAACCCAAGCTAAAGAGAAAAGAAAAATCTCACAATCAGGATCAGATATGAGAAAAATCAAAATTAGAAAGTGTACAGTTAATTCACTTTAACTTGTACTCACAATGTTTATTTTAGTCCTTTCCATAAAGTTTTTGTGTGTATGTATGGTAGATAGTTATTAATTCTTATCTTTCAAGTATATGGTAACCAAATGAGGTCATTTCTGTGGGTGTAATTTATAACTGTCATAATCGTAGAGGTGTCATTATAATCATTAATACATCATTGTAATTATTATTATGAGATACTATTATCATCAATATGTGATGCTAATTATTATTATTGGAGATGAATTATCGTGTTGTCATCAAAATAAAATGAAAACAGGCAAATAACTTCCTAATGTTATTATGAAAATAGTTTTGAGTTTGCAGATAGCCAGAAATCCCTGCATTCCACTTTGAGAACCCCTCCTCTGAGAGTCTTTCTCTGTGACATGGCGGCCGAATAGAGTGATCACCCTCACTGGGATGAAGACAGTATCCATTATTTGTTACATACAGTATGATGACTAAAAACAATGAGAAATAAAGTTATCAAGTTGTTGTTGTTGTTGTTGTGAGTGGCAATCTGAAATGTTTTGTTGCTACAGTATAATCTAGTTCATCCTAAATGCTATACTTTCTGCAACAGAAATGGAAAAGTCCACTGACTTTTCACAAGCTATAGCAACCAGGGGTGAACAGAAGTCATTTTGCAGCCAAGTAGATAGCGTTCCTATCTGGTGTTTTAAATGAGGAACAGATGTTAAGAAAGAGGTAGTGATAACTATAGAATCACCCAGGTACCAGTGGTGGCAAGACTTGATCTGTATTTGGCAATGGAGATTTCCTTGCCAGATACTTCCTGATGTCTGATTTTGGAAAAACAGAAAGGTTTTGTTTTGGTTTGTACTTGTTTGTGAGCTTGGTTCTCCAGTCCTTCAATAAATATCTCTGTGCATAAAATACACAGTTATACACTTTGCAACTAAGAACACAAAATACCTTTGTACAGTCAGATAAATGAGAGTTTTTCCTCTAAGAATTTAAAATTCAAAATTTCCCAGAGGTCTTCAAACTTCTTTGATTATATTTCCTATCAGGAAAACATGTGAGGATGTAATTCCAGTATACTTCCCTGCCTGAAACTTGGATCATTTTTGTAGACCAAATAAGTCTTGCTTGATCAAAGTACATTATTCTGAAGTGGAACCTCCTGAGTCTATTTAAAAACAAAGCTGTCTGACAAAACTGTAAAATATTCTAGGTCAGTAATATTTGAAGAAACAAATGCAATGCATTCAGTAATTGGCACTACTGATCTTGTCGTTACTATTAAGTATCTTCAAAAATAAATTACTAACAGGAATGAGGCAAGTATTGTCTCAGAATTTTCAAGGCTGATGATTTGCAGTGGACTATAGGAAACAAGTTAGAAAGGTAGCATTAGGATGGGTAGTGTATAGGCTTTGATATCCTCTGACACAGGAGTTCCCAGAGCATGGACTGAGTTTCTGAAACCACCCAGTAGGTTGAGTAGAAACATCTTTTGAAAAATACTTCACAAAGTTACTGTGGTGTGGTAGGTCTGTTTCTGCATTGATGAATGACTTATGTTTTCATCCTACCCTTCATCTAGAAGTAGTACTGCTATAATTAAGTTTTGAAAATTCAAAATGTATTGAAAGGAAGTATAATTGAAATTTGACTTTGAAAATATGTTTTCAAAGTTGTAATCATTGACTATTTTGGAAAAAGGTATATGTGGTATATGTTGAGCAGGGGCTTTTTGGTACTAGGGATTTAATGATTGAACCCACAGCTACATGCATGCTAAGGATGCTCTCACTGAGCCACATTTCCTGGCAAATATACAAATATAAACATATATACTTTTATATATATATTTATATATATATAAATGTATATTTAATATATAGAGATTTGGTAATTACACTGTTTTTGTTTCATTATAAATCACTGACATTATTTAATTTTACACTACAAAAATCTTTAAAACAGCAGATGATTTCTTTCAATTGAATCTCAAGTTAATGGAAAAAACACAAAACACATATTACTTGAATTCATAATCTTATATAATTTTGTTTCCAGAATTGTAATTTTGCAGTACCCATAGATAATCCATTCAAGGATGAAAAATACACTGTGCCTCGGAGAGTATTGAGACAAGGTTTTTTGTTTGTTTATTTGTTTTTTTAAATCACAAGTGTCACTTTGGTTGTAAAAGTCAAAAAAAAAGGCTTTTTGTAAAAACTATTACTTTGAGTTGTTAGTACAATTCTTTTTTTTTTTTTTTTTGGATAGAAACTATAGGTGCTGTTGCAAAATCCTGCATGTAAATAGCAGGCTTCTCTTGTTGGTGATGACTTGGTAATTTTTTTAAGTGTATCAGCCATATGTACATAACCCATCTAAAAAGTATCATGATATTTCTGATGCTTGAAATAACTCTTTTGAAGAGTAGACACAGCCTATTAGATAAAGATGCTGTCTAACAGGAAGCGCACATGAACGGAGACCACCAAGAGAACTGCCAGTAATTTCATTGCACCAAGTGTTTACTTAACTGTGGAAGGATCATATTTGGCATAGAAAGTACATTCTTTACAGAAGCCAACTGCATTGTTGAGGAGATAAATTGCTTTTGTGGCTGATGCAATATGCTGAAGCTGGAATTTTTATGACACAATTCATTGGTTGAAACCATATTGTTGAAAATCTGAACACTTTAAAGTGAATGGATAAAAACATGTTTTAGCATGATTTGTGATTCAACTAGACATTACTGATGATAGAACATTTGTGTAACTAATTGGTGACTTGATCATATTCCTGAATAATAGGTCCGGTCCTGAAGTGACTCAGGTTGTCAGGAGAGGTGTCTGAATGAGATTATTTTAAAAGGTTGACTCAGTTAAGATTGCTTGGCGTCTGTGCACTTAATTTCTGTCCAGTATTTTTTAGAAAGGCAACTTAGCTTTCTTATGTAGATAAACTTCTGACTTGTTATCATTGAGAGGTGTGCTGACCCCTAGAGGAAGAAACGGAGTCCTGAGAGAGAGCCCTGCAGGATTGTAGCACCCGGAGGAAGCCTGTGCCCTTTGAGTGAAATTGATAGAATGCCAGTTGTTAGCAGGAAAGATTTCTATACGTGATGCTTAAAAAGCATAGGACATGCATTCTTAATGATACCATTTGACTACTTTCTGATTTCTTCCATTTTGAGAGTGCCTGGGAACACACAGAAGGCTGATGAGGTTTCTCTCCTTGATTCCCTACCATGCCCCTCCAAGTGCTCACCTTGAAAAGGAGTTCTGGCGCTATGAGAAGCGTGGACTAGATGTGCATTTGATTATCTCCAGGCAAGTGTTGACATTGTCACCTGTGGTTAGTTAGCATTTTTTCATGGGTTATTTTTGCTCTTAAATCTTGGAAATCTTTTAAACTTCAAGCATTTGACGTAAGTTTTATGTTGATTTAGGAAAGACACTCAAAAGCCAGACATGGCGGGGCATGCCTATAGTCTCATTACTCTGGGAGGCTGAGGCAGGAGGAATGCAAGATGGAGTCCACCCTGGCCAATTTAGAAACTTGGTGAGACCCTGTCTCAAAATTTTAAAAATATTAAAAAAAAAAAAAACCGGGGAAGTTGCTCAGTGTGGAGACCCCTGGGTTCAATCCCTTGTACCCTCACACACGTAAAAACACCCAGACTTATTGGGGATCCTCCTGACCTCACAGTGTTTAGCACAGTGATGTCCCATGAAGGGGAAAACACACGAATGAGTTATGTGAGCTAGGAGCTTTACAGAGATTATAGTCCAGTCTTGCTTGGTTTCATCACACCGTCCCTCCTTTCATACTTCTTTTTCTACTAGAGCTTCTTACAGAAGAGGATGAGGCCATCGTTATTTTTCAGAATTTGGAAGCTTGCGCTCATTGCGGACAATTCTTGCCTCACCAAGCTGTCTGAGGTGCGTGTATCGCCTCCGGCGGCACCGGAGCTCACGGGACTCTGGCCTGGTCTCTGCAGGGACAGCAGCGCTGTGGGTTGTGCTTGTATCTGCATGCAGATTGCCTTTGCCCAGCATGAGTTCATCAAAAGTGGTCATAGGGCTATCATTTTATTATAATCATGATGACTTTTTCTTGGTTGCATTAGCATCAGCCTTAACCACGAGATAAAAGAATTCTTGGGGGCTGCATTACGAACTGCAAGAACTGCCATCATTATACAGCCTGAGATGGTGCGTTTATGATCCTTGGATTGAAGTCAAGCAGGTATAAAGGGTTTTCGGGGAAAAAAAATGAAAAAGAAATTTTAGAATTCATGACTACCAAGGGAAAAGAAAAGCTCTGGAATTTTTGTGGATAAACTCTATTTCAAGACAGGATTTTATTACCTAAAGAGTGTGTCTCTCAGTTTTTTCTTAGAAATGAACGCACAACTTTATTTTCAAAGTTTCCCTTAAGGAATGTGAAATTGTATAAAATCCCTGTTTAAAGTCTTTGATTACTAATTCATAATAATAAGGTTTTGCCACATGGATGTGTTCGGTAGCATTATACCTCTCCAAGCAAGCTACTAATCTTGTCTATTCAAATGGGAGTTTTTTAAAGCACTGTGTTCTTTTTTAAATAGAAGACTACTTTACAGATATCCTGCCATCCTTCAGACTGTAGGACCACATGGAGCGAGAAATCCAAACCTTTCTAAAGTACTTTTGCTCCTACCTTTTTCATGCTTCTCAGGATTGAATCTATTAGAAGCCAACAAAGCCCTTCTGTGCTGCTGTCCCTTCTGGCTGTCAGCACACTGTGCATTTAGATAATTCGGCCAGAAGGCATTTTTATAAAAACAGCTTTCAAGATCTATTCTTGCAGAGGCATTTGTATACTCATTATGCAATTCTCTCATTTGTCCGTGGGGAGTTCTGTAAATAAAACACTAAGGTCTAATGCTGCAGTAGCTGATGGCAGTCATCTTAGACAGAGTAATTTCTTTTCCTTTATATAGCTTGATAGTACACAGCAAGTCATGAAAAAAGATAATTCCAAGGCTTATTGTTGGTAGTTCAGGCTGGCTGTTTTAGCCAGTAAACTCTAATGACTCTGAGACTCTGGTAGATATAGCGGTTTCTGTGTGTGCGCCTGTTCAGCGGTTCTGAATCTTTTACTCTAAACAACATGTAAATCTGTTTAACCGATTACCATTCACATATTGCCATTTTGATTACACAGTTATGATTTCCCTATTTCCTGGAAACATGAAATTTTCATGAAAGGATATTTTCCTAGATGACAATAATCGGAAGGTAATTTCCAAATGGAGAGTTGTAGGATGAACAGCTTTGTTGTCCCACCTCATCATAAGGAGACACAGAGAGAGTGATTGAGAATGGAGAGAATAGATAAAGAGAAATGTAATTTGTTGTGTGCTGGTTTGTTAGGTGCCTCCAGTGGGCAGAGTTTTTGAGGGGAGAGATGATTAGGCAGGAACCTAATTAATGACCTGGAACAAAGGAATTTGAATTCTGTTATATAGGCATTAGGGACCACTGAATGATTATTCTCAGTGTGTATATGATGTGATCCAACTCATCTACTTGGAGAATGTTCCAGTGATGATATGGGGTGAACCATTACAACATTGTATTTTCCTTTTTGGTCACTGCATTATTGGCCAGATTGTAAATAAAATGCGTATAGTTGCTTTGTAAATACACACTAACTCACAGCACATATAATTCAACTTCAAAATGTTTAACTGCTTAATTGATCTTGTATAGACCAACTACTGGAAATATGACTCTTATAATAAGTTAAATTCTGAATTTATGACTTCATAAAAAACCAATCACTTAAAAATTTAAAAGAAACCAGTACCAAAATAAAACTACAGTTTTCTAGCAATTTATCATATATAATTCTATATGATTATTAAAATACAACCAAATAATGTTTGATTTTCTAGGCTTAAATATTAAAATATAAAGTTAATATAAATAAAATAATATTTAAAAATTAATCACAAGAAAACACTATAAATAGTACACATTTAAACATCTTCCCAAATTATATTTTATTACTATATCCTCACTTCCATACGCACATCTTTGAAATAGTTTGGCAGAACACTTATTTTAAAAAAACAAAAGTGGAAAATGAATTTGAGCCACTTTTTATAGTTTACTATCTTTGACCCCTGTCCTTGAATATAGTAATACTTAATAAGTCTTTATGCATGTGCAAATAAAGATATGGATGTATATTTAAAAGATAGCACATAGACTTTATTATATGGAGAATACAGTTAACAGCACATTTTTCAGTTACTGACTCAGTGAATAAATGAAAACAAAGAAGATATGCTACCCCTACTAAATTATTAATAATCAGATATTTTTCTTAACTGATACAAGATTGAGCATTGTGTTGTCTACAAATACCTTACTGTCTGTGGTCCCCTCTTCTGGTTAGTAAGGTGGATGAATTCCCTTTATATTCTATTCTTTTTACAAACTTACATTCCTCATAACTATCCTGCGTCTGTGTGTTGTTAGTACTAGAGAGACTAGTGATTTGCAAAAGACATACAGGTAGAAAAAGAGCTTTCCTCTTCTGAAACAAAATTTGTTTCTGAAACGAAATTTTCGGAAATAGATTCTCTGTCTCAGATATTTCACTAATAAGGAAGTTAAAGTATTTTCTTTCTACTATGCCTGGATTATAAAAGGACAGACATAATTGGTACACTGTAGTTCTATTAGTACCTGTTTGTAGTATATAAGTATATCTTGGGGAATTGAGACAAATGCATAGTGCATCTTGATCATTTTTACTTCTCCCCACTGCCTTTCCTTTCTCACCTTTTCCACATCCCCTTCCCATTTCCATAGTCTACTTCCCTCTTCCTTATCATCTCTCTTGTATTTTGCCCTTTAAATTATTTATATGTTGGATTTTTTATATAAGAGAAACCATAAAATACGTAACCTTTCATGTCTGATTTATTTCACTTTACAGTATGGTCTCACGATCCATCCATTTTCCTACAGATGACTCAAATTTATAACATACAATAGTTTTCTGTCTTACACTATTTGTCTCAGAAAAGTATTCTGGTCAAGCTATAGAAGAATGTCACGTGGGAATATTGTAACGAAATCAAGTCTGGAGCCTGCTTCCCCTTGAGGGGCTGCATGACACTGGGGATAACAAGCTCGCAGCCCTCAGTTGCTGTATCTGTACAAAGGTGCTTATCATGGTAACTGCCTCACAGACACTCTGAGTTCTGATTAGATTAGCATGTGAAGAGTGATCTATGCAGTACTCGACTATGTTTGGTGTCCTGTAATTATTTGTCAGTCCTGATTCCTGTGCATCTACACCTTGCCCGTGTTGCATGCCATGGTATGCACGCCAGGGGGAATGGCATCTTACATTCGCACAGCGCCATCCTCATGACGGGTACCATGAACACAGAGGTAGATATCTGCACTGTTTTGCCAGAGGAAATACTAAAGTTGATGAAGGGTTCATATTAGGTTAGAGCTGGTCTTGGGAGCACACAGCTGTAGTCCTGGCTATTCCACAGGCCACAGTGGAATGGCCACTTGGCCCCATCAGTGCTAGAGCACCGTGGACAAAGCAAAACAAAATAAAAAAGATTAGATACCTAAATACACATTATTTACTACCAACATGTACTAAAAAACCTATTCAAAGATATTTTCACATAATACATTGACAGTTAACATGCATGATGCGAATTTAATTTTTTTCCCTGTCTATTCCTTTTAGGGACTCAGTCAACCAACCAGTGCTCCTTGAGTCCTTAATATATATCAGGGAGTATTGTGTGGTCTTATTCCTTAAACTAGTTGCAGTCATGACCTTGAAACAGCTTATAGTTTGTAGGTAGAGTTTCATCCAGCAAGCAAGTGCTACAAAGAAAAAGCTACAGTGATACTAAACTGCATAAGAGGGACTCTTCCTAGCAGCAAGTCACAAAAGCCACTCTTACTAAAGTGCTGTTGTAAAGTGAAATCAAGCGTGTGATTTTAGTCATGTGAGGAGGATGAATTCCGGGGAATGTCCCAGGTGGAGTGTGGTGTATGAGAGTTCATGTGACGTGTGTGCTGACTGTTGATGTGACGTGAGGCTGGAGACGGAAGGAAGAACCCAGTCTCAGAGAAGCCAAGTGTTCATTGAAGAATAGTGACTCGATGCACCTTCTGTCTTTTTGGTTGTTACTCTTTTCTTACCAGATATATTTGTATCTTTTAATGATGTTCTATACTTGAATGTTAATATGTTACCGTCAGCAAATACTGCTATGGGGAATGCAGCTGAGGGGCAGAAGAAAGCTCTTGACAGTCAGTATAGATTTGGAGACAGAGCACAGAGATAGGAAGTGAAGTCACATAGCTGAAGTGGATGATAAAGTAAAAAAATATGCAGTAAAGAGAAGGGTTCCCCGAACCACCTAGTACCCTAAAGAGTCTCAACATTTAATGCTCAGTTAAAGAGGAACTAATAAAGAAAGCTAAAGTGATGCGATGCGTTAGCTATGAAAGACAGCGCTAAAGTAGGCAATGGGAATGAAGAATTCAGATGTGTTATGTAAACGTACCAACTTCTTGCAATGAATGTAATCATTCTGTACTACAAACCGCTACTAATAAAATATGTAGGCAACGGACCCATGGGGTAGAATACTGCTGATGGGTGAAGTAAAGTGAGAACATTTTATATTACAGTGAAATACATAGTGAGGTTGGATTTATCACACGGAGAACATTGTTATGCAAAGTAGTGGCAGTAGAGGAAATAGGAGAATGAGCAAGAAGTAGAGAAATAAAGATGGTCAAACTAAAGAACTCTTAACAGTTAGCTTTGAAAGACATGAGGAAATGTGGCTTGTACGGAAGAGGAAAGGGACTAAAAGAGTTGCTGCTGTTATTGTAAATGAGAAGCCAAGTTTCGCAGTGATAGAAAGCAGCTGATAGAGTAACCAAGGGTGGGAGAGAAGCTCCTGATAGGCTTCGCATGACTGATACGAAGGTGAAGAGAACTTGCAGCACAGAACAGAAAGTGGTGAGGATGTTCAGGTAGTTTCTGTTTAATGGCTCTGTATTTCCATGGTGAGTAAAATGTGTAGTACGAGAAAGGCTAGTAAAGTGGAGATCAGAAATTTAAGAAGAGTTGAGAATTTCATATAAACACATGGCCTACCTTCTCAATCAATAGTGGTGGCCATTAATTTTGTGTAGACAACATGAAATAATTCTGAGATTTTGCTACAAGTATACAGCAGCTAAGATGCATGTACCAAGAGTGATGGGCATTGCGGTTCATTCAGAGTTGGGGGTCGAGGACACGGTCGTGGAAGTTCAAAGAGAAGTTTGGATTAAGTCTGCGTAGTAGTGGATGATAGCATCCCAGGTCAGTGGTCTTCATCCCTACTATCTTTATTTTCCTCTCCATCACCATCTTCTGAGTGTGAAGAAATTTAAAGTAAAAAAAGGCCAGACAGAAAGGAAGAAATTTTAAGTTTTCTTATTTTTTACAAAGTAACATTTCGATATTCAATTGTTTTTTTATTGTGGTTGTAGCATATTTTCAATTTCTTACATTCAATTTTTAAAATGAATATATATTAGCTATTCTCATTACATAAAATAAGGAATGTGGCATTCTTGTTATACTGGAGAAAACGATCAAAGTCTAGTGGCTAATGTTGGGTGCTCTTTGTATGATATGTGTTGCCCTAATACTATAGCTTTGGTTTTCGTTGTCACATTCTTCTGTATTTCTATACTTCTTAACTACCCAGGTTTCCTTGAGTACCCAGGATAATTAAGCACATGATGATTTGCTTGCAGCTGGATTAATGTAGCTGCAAAATGTGAGCAGTGGACAAGAGAGAGAAGCCAGAGGCTCACTCAGTCTTTCAGTGTTCAGTGAATGTAATTTCTCATCTGGAATCCAGTTATTTTTGGTCAAAGGAGGACAATGGCAATGACTCAACTTTAATGTTAGGGTGAAAAAAATTAAATGCTTACAGGAGAAGATGTTGGTTGTGTTTTTTAAACTTTTAAATTTTAAATATGGGAAAAATGTAGTAAGGGAACACATTTAAAATCAATATTTTGTAAAGAATTTTGATATACAGATTAAATACTTTTTAAATTTTAAATGACAAAATATTGAGACTCCAAAGAAGGTATTATAAATAGAAGTACTTTGCATCCTCTACATAGTATATAAATGTAAGGTAATGTTGCTCTTACAAAGAACATTAATATAAAATTCTCAACTTTGTTAAGAAATATCTAAACTGTTTTCATTATAATCATCTATCTAATAATTGTTTGCAAGAAATGATAACTGGAACTGTGTTATTAGTACTTTAACATATGTACATGTGTAATATATTTGAGTTTGTTAAAATGAAGGACTATGTTTTATCTTTTGGAGTTGAGCGAGATAGAAAAGGGAAAGAAAAGCATTAATTTAAAAATATTGCTGTTTCGTATCAATTTTAGTCAATTCATAAAATGCAGAAAAATATCATTAAGAGAAAAATGTGTCTAGGTAATAAATATATTAATGTAGGTATGCAGTAATGCTTTCGATTTGCCTTATACGTCATTATTCAATGTTGTGTATTAAAACATACCGTTAGCACAGGACACAGCGGTTTTCACTGCAGACAGTTTGCAGGAAGCCACTAAACTTGGCTTCGCAAGCTCCTCCTTCCAGGTCCTGCTTCCCAGATCGCCGTTCTGTGTGCATGATGAGCTAATTGACCTAGCGGGACTCCCTGGAGAACGGCAGCTCTGCTTAGTTCATCAGGCAGGAGTACAATTTGTTGTTTCATTTCCTCTGCTTGTCCCGTTGGGGAAATCGAATTGTGAAGAGACTACCTACTGGGAGCGTTCAGTGCTCAGGACTGAATACGTCCCTTTATGTATTTATTTACTGATTTATTCATTCATTTGCTACTGTCTTCATTAGTGAAGAAGAAATGACTTTATTAGGCAGGGGAGTGCTCCGTCCTCCATGCAGATAAACCGGTGCTTGGAGCGAAGTCACCAGACTTGTTGGAGTCGGGACCCCTCGCAGGTGCAAAGCTCACGTGGAATTGTAATTTGCTGTGGCGGAGCGTTTGCTGCTTTTATACTTGTTGCTCATCCAGCGCAGTCACTGAAGAGAAGTAAGTGGCTGCTGCTAACTAGGTGTTAAAAACAAAGCAAAATACCCACAATTTGGTAGTGGGGGTACTTATTTTTGGGCCACATAAAAACGTGAAGTTTTAATTTTTGCCTCAGAGGAGTCGGTTTACTTGTCTACAGCTGTGTTCAAATGTGGACTTAGGTATTTCCTTCTTAGGTTTTGAAACCTTTACATTTTTCACTTCTGTCGTTTTTATTGCTATGTGCACTCTTAGGCAACAGTGAAGATCATGAAATATATATACACTGCGCCTTAGCCAATTCTTAAATATGTTAAGCATTTATTTCTAGGATATTATTTAAATACTCTCTAATTAAAATCTTGATCTTGAGCACCAGTTTGTTAAGATGCTTATCCTGAAGGTAGAGGAAAAATAATGGGATAGTGTAGGATTATAATTTCTTGCTCCAGAAAAGGCAACCTTGATACAAGCTCTTGCCAGCTTTGTGACTTTGGACAAGCAGCTTAATTCTCTGAATTTGATGAGTCTGAGTTCAGGGTAATGAGTGTCAACGTAGTCGAAGCTCTTAGGAGATTGCCTAGCACACAGGACTTGTTCAGTGAGTATTAGTGTTAATTAAATATAGTTCTTGAAATTGTAACACAACTGTTGATGCGAGGTATGGGCTCAGTAGAGTTCATGGGTGAACGAATGGACAAACAGTTGTCCGGAAAGCCCATGGTCATTATGAATCCATGTCTGCTCTACACATTTAAACAAAAACAGCACATCTGAATAATTATCATACTAGAGCCAAATGAAAGAAAGGTTTTAAAAAGTGGAGACTTGGCATTTAAGTAGGAGAAACTTATCCCTAAAATCATTACAGTATATTGTAAAGCATCAGTGAGTTAATTTTCAATGGTCTAGAGCAGTGATAGTGAACATTTTAGTGATACAAACAGCCCATAGTGTCTAGATGACTAGAACTATAATTTAAGGGATCGATTATTAAAACAATACTTTGGAAAACTTGTATTTTTCAAAAATATACTTATAATATCTGTAAGAATGTATGAGAAATACCTCATTTGTATGCAATTCCCTGATATCTAAAGTCAGAGGAAAAAAACTTCATATTTTTACTATGTTCTGTGCCAGAAAGAATGAATATTTTGAAAATCTAAGGCACAGTTCCTCCTTACAAGGAACATACAACCAATCTCTTGAATAAATCCATTTATAATACACAATTAATTAGAATTTCACAGATACACCTCACATCACTTATTAGTGATGTAGTGTATAATATAAATCCGTGCTACAGGAGTTCAGGAATATACAAACATTTTCTTCAGTTACTGCTTCCCTTTAAGGCGGATCTATGTGAACATGTTACAGGAAGAGAATTGTCTTATTAAATATTTTAGAATTTTCACAAAGGTACAAAATCTAGGACAAAGATGAAAATACGCAATTTTTATTATAGGGATTGATTATTTTGAATTACACTAAGAAATATAAGTTAGAACAAAATACCATTGCCATCGAGATATGAAATTTTACTTTGCAACTGCAGTAATTGACAGTGGTGTTGCAGTTTTTTCTTCCATGACTGGTATTTGACATGTTGTTTAAACCATTATCATCTTATTTAAATTGATAGTGTGTGTGAGAATGCAAAGCCTCCTGTTTGACTTGGCTTCCCGCTCGGCCTTCCCTGACACTGTTTTTTATTAGTTCATGATTGTCAGCGGGGTAACCCTGAGGCTTTGGTAGTTAGGTTCAATGCAATTGCACAAGTTATAATAGCAAACCTGGTGGCACATTGTGACCACAGTGAATCTTCCAGGAGAGACTGTATTTGGAAACCAAGCAGTATAGCAAACTGCTGCTGCCTTTGCCTCATTTTAAAAGTCAGTCGCCATAAAAGTTCTTTCCTGAGGAATATGGTATTTTTAATTCTCCCCAGTGTGTGAATTGTAAGATGGTTTGGAAAGTACATTTTCATATGCTAGAACAGTGAGTATTATCTTGCCAAATATGATAGGAACGATGCTCACAAATACTCCCTTTGCTGTTCTTGACCCTTTTGCAGTTAGGGCAGTTACACGACGAGATCTGGACAGTAATGTGTGATGTGCGTCACTCCTGGATTGATTCGGTCCTTGCGTGAGATTACAGTACCTCCTACTTTCCCGTAAGGAAATGATGTTCTTTTCAATGCATCATTTTTACATTACACATAATTGAATCTCGCATTTTACCTCAGATATACCCAAAAGTCAGTTTGGAGTAGTTTGGAAGTTGAATCAAAAAAGATCAAATGATAGTATTTCTTAAAATAGATTTTCCAAATGATTGGTGAGGCGCAGTTGTTGTGTGTTTTAAATGAGACCCATGAAACAAGAAGGATAAATGAAAAATTGGAGAAATTATACTTTATTAAAATTATCATGTCAATGGAAGTAGGAGAAAGTATGTACAGATATAGACAAACCACTAAAGAATTCATGTAACCATTATATATCTTTAAATCGTCCTGCAAATCAATAAGAAAATGCAAATAATCCAACAAAACAAAAGGAAAGGACGGAAGTCTTGTACAGGCATTTCAAAATGAGAATGTACAAATGACTAGTAAATAATTTAAAAGGGTAGTTAGAATTGTTATTCTTTAGGAAAATGATGATTGAAACCAGAGTGTGGTACCACCATTTACCTATTAATATGGTCATTAAAAACGTTAAACAAAAACTAATAAGATCAAGTGTTGGAAAGAATCGTAGAACTACAAGAACTATCAGTCCAGTGTCAAATCAGCACAATTAATATGGAAAACTGTTCTGTAGTATCGACTAAAGCTAAATTTAGTCATTCCCTATAGTTCAACAATTCCACTTCTCTAGTATATACTCATCAGAAGTATAAATGTTTGCATCTCAAAAGATGTGTATGAGAAGATACATATTAATGGTATTTTTATTTGACGTATATGTATATATAATTTATGGAGTACAGTGTAATACTTCGGTGCGTATCTACAAAGTATAATGATCAAATCTGGGCCATGAGCATTTTCTTCTCCTCAAACATTTATCATTACTAATTCTTTTGGGAAGATACCAAGAAGGGGAATAACTGGGTCAAATGGAACCTCTAGTTTTAAATTTGTGAGTAATCTCTGCACTGATTTCCACAGCGGTTTCATCCTTTGGACATTTGTCTTTAAGTTATTTCAAAATACATAATAAAATTTTATAGACAATAGCCTACTGTTGTGCAGCATCTTCCAGTTTGTCTTATCTGACTCTACTGTGGTGCCTGTTATTCACCCTCCCTCTATCCTTCCTCTCCCCTCTTCCTAACCTCTACTGATCATTATTCTACTGCCTATTTCTATGAGATTAACTTTTTAACTTCTGTTTATTTTTATTGCTGTTAGGTGGTTTCCATTTGAGGCTTTAGTGTGGAAATTAGGCCCAAATAGGAAACGACCTAAGTAGTAGCAATAAAAAGAAGTAATGCTACATAGAGCATGAAGTCTTACAAATATAATATTGAGAAATATCAAGCCCAAAATAATGTGTGGCTTCTTTCAAATAAATTTTATTTCTATAAAGTCAAAAAATAGAAACTATAATCTATATTAAGAAGCAAAATTGCATTTTCCTTTAGGGAGATATATGAGTGAATATGGTTGTAGGGGAGAAAGTTGCTGGTCATATTTTGTTTTCTTGTTGAGGAGACCCAGATTGGTTCATTTTGTTAAAGATCATCAAACTGTATATTTAGGATTTGTGCACTTTCACAAATCCAACTCTGTGAGCAACTTACTTTAAAAGGTTATTTTGATAATTATATCAGAAACATAGACTCACCAGTCAGTGTAATTGGGTGCAAACGTTTAATTTTTCAGGGTGTAGAGAATAAAACTAGATGTAAAACATGTTAAAAACGAATGACTTATGTTCCTTCTCTTTGGTTTAACTAAATTATATCTTTTCTGACTGGCTTTGCCATCTCTTCGATTACTCTAATTTGGCATTGCTACTTGGCAGGCATTCGTGGGGAACTTGATTTAGGAATCTCAGCAGCTTAGTCAGAAATAAGCCAGCAAAACATCAGCGCACACAATTGGCAGAATCATAAAGTATCTTCAGAAGATCAAATGATATAACATGAAATCTCTGTCCATCTTTTTTGTTTGAAGAAAACTAATGGACAAAAACGTCAGAAAAATAATAGTGTCCTATATTCTCAGGCTTTTGACTGAGTTCTGGACGTGGAAATACTTAGGGAAACCAAGAAGTTTCTTTGCAAAGTTCAAGCCCTAAGTACCCAGTGAAAAATTCGTACAGTGGAGGAGAGCCAAACACCAGAGATTGTATCTGCAGAACTGTGAAAGGCCTTTTCTATGATCAAAAGCAGAACAAAACCAAACACTCTGATGGGCAGTGCTTGTGATAGCCAAGTCTTTTCAGGCAGCTGCTGAGCTGGGGCTGCAGACAAAGAGAGCCAGAGGAAACAGGGAACAGTGGTGATCTCCACCTGGAACAAAGTAGTGTGTCATAAATGAAAGTGAACTGTGAAGTTCCATATGAAATATAGTTAGGTTTATGTTTGATGGTATTATTTTTTGTTTAGTTTTTACTCATTTTTATTGACTTTTCTATCTCCGATTTGCTGGAGATACAGTATCCATATGGTGTGGCATGCAAGTCAAGGGGCCTGCAGCCACGTGATAGGAGAAAGAAGTTGAATAGGTTTATCATAGTATAATAAAAAGAATGACATAAAAATAAAGCTTCCACCAGAACAATGTAGCTTTCAACCCCAAGCTCATGCCGGACCCCTTTCCAAGCCTTGATTTTTCATTACTTTCTCTCATTGAACCTCATCAAGACTTCGCACATTCTGTGGGGAGAGCTTGTGAATCTCCTGCTTGTCTATTCCCAAAACCCATCCTAAGCAAGTTGTACTTCCTGCTCTTTGCCCTCTTCTCACTACAGACCTTTTCCCTTTTCCATTTCAGTTTGTGCACTCTCCACATGCTCCTTCCTATGTATGACATTGCACTGGTCTTTTATCATCCTTTTTGAGCCCTGCAAGATTGTACATTTTTGAAGAGACCAAGGTTATTCCTACCTCACGCAATGTTCCAACTCTCAGAGTTATTGAGTAAATGACAGGTGAGTTTTCAGCCTCCAAAGTTTCAGAGATGGGATGACTCAGCTGCTTGGAGGAACCAAAGAAAGCTTGAGAATGAACAGTTTATGCATTGCTCTGTAATTATGTAAGTGACAATTTTCTTATATGGGCTCTTTTTTCTAGGCAAGACGTAAATGGAGCAAGATAAAAATACTTCTCATGTATAAACTGTGAGCTCCTGGGAGTTCTTCTCCCATCTCCGCCTCCCAGAGGTAGTTGTGCTTATACTCGCCTGCAGGTAATTTCTAGGGACTCCAGAAAAACCCTGCCAGAGATGCAGACGCAAAGGGCTGAGGTGTTGGAGCCCGGACACAGCCTGGAGTGGCTCAGCATTCAGTTTCTCTATGTTAATTAACTTTTATATGATTTCATAGCTTAAAATTTATTTCGATTTGTATTAAAGCGTCAGATACAGTCTGTCCTGGAGAGTGACCCAAGTGAACATGAACTAAAATTGTATTTCTTTCATTAAATGATTTGCTTGATAGATGCCTATTATTTAGTCTCTTTATAGTGTTGAGTTTCTATATCTTTAGTGTTCTTTTATCTCCAGGTGTTTTATCTATTACTGAAAACTGGATATTGAAGTCTCCACCCATTATTTACAAATTGTGTATTTCTCCCTTAAATTCTGCCCATTTTTGCTTCATATATTTGGGAGTTCTGTTGTTAGAGTGTTATTTATGTTTTCAGTTTTTATGGCTGCCTGTTTGGCCATTTTACCATTATAAAGTGGCCTTCTCTCTCTTTTTTTTTTTTTAGTAATAGATTTTTGTCTCTTACTAGTATAGCCACACTTGCTCTCATGCTTATTGTTGACATTGTACATATTCTTCTATTTTTCCATTTATTTCAATCAATTTATTTTTGAAATTTTGAAGTGTTTTTAATTCAAATTACACATATTTATACGACATATAGGTATATCATGTTTTTATTTTGTTTTTGTATTCTGTGAATCTTTGTCTTTTGACTTTCAATAGTTAGTCCATTTACATTAATGTACTTACTGATAAGGTGGGATTTATACTTCTCATTTGGTACATTGTTCTCTATATGTTTTATATGTTTTTCTTAACTCCTAACTCTGTCATGGGTTTCTTTTCTGTAAAATATACATTTTCTAATGTACAATTTTAATTTCTTTGTTGTGACTTTTAAATTTTAATGTTTGTTTTGTTAGATTATTTTCTTATTTTCTGTCCAAAGGATTGTAATTGCCATCTCAATTTGTAATGATATGGTTTGGGTAAATTCCAACGTAATTTTATTAGTAGGCAAGAACTGTTCCAATATAGCTTTGTTCCTTCCAGATTCCTCTGTGCTATTATTGCTCTAGAAAGCACATTTTGCACATTATATGCCATCAAAATAGCTTGTAATAAAAAAGATAGCTTGTTATTACTGCCTCAGGTAGTTGTCTTAAATCTGATAGAAAAAAATGAGTTGCAAAGACATATTTATACTCTTTTCTATACTTACCTGCAAAATTACCTTAATAGCACTCCATATTTTCTCATGTGAATTTGAGTTATTTTCTAGTGTCCATTCTTTTCTACCCAAATTGCTCCTTACAGTATTTCTTATTGGAAGATCTGCTGACAGTAAATTCTCACAGGTCCCCCCCCCCGGGGGGGGATGTTTGAATTCTTCCCACAATTTTGGAAGGATAGATTTGCTAAATATAAAATTCTTGTAGGGCACCCCTCCAACCTTGAATATATCTTCCATTCCCTTCTGGTCATGGTTTTGTGTAAGAAGTTAATTATTAACCTTACTGAGTGTTCGTTAGATACGAATACGGGGCATCCCTTTCCTCCCTTCCTCCCTCTCTCTCTCTTTCTCTCTCCTTTCCTTCCTTCCCTCCTTCCTTCCTTCCTTTGTTCTTTCTTTCCTCCTTCCTTCCTTCCTTCTTTCTTTCTCTCTTTCTTTCTTTCTTTCTTTCTCTTTTTTTCTTTCTGTTTTTTCTTTTTCTTTCAGTGATGAGAATCCAACAGGTGTTTACTAGGTAAATACTTTGCCACTAAATTACTTCCCAGCCCATGATGAGCCACTTATTTCTTGCTACTTTCAAGATTCTGTCTTTGACTTCATTTTTGAAATACTGACTGTTGTCTAAATATGGGACTCTTTGTTTTCCTACTTGAAGTTTATTGAACTTTTTAGGTGTGTAGACTGATCCTTTTTATTAGATTTTAGAAGTTTTCAGCTATTATTTCTCTAAATTTTCTTTCTGCTCATTGCTTCTCTATTTATTGAAGTCCTTTTATGACTGTTTAGGTATAGATATAGTTTTTCAATAGATTTCAAAGACTGATGAATTTTTACTAAATATTTTGCACTTGAGATGGTAATATTATTTGGCATGTTAGAAAGCTATTTTTGATTACACAGATTAAAGGTAACATTCTTTTTACGTGTTGAATTAATTAAATTATTTGGGAGTTATTATGATAATACCGTATAGACCAAGAGTTAGATATGAATTAGATATTGACAGGGAATTAATATCTAAAAGTATAAGTGGGGAAAGGAAATATTTCATCTGAGCTAATAAACTCTGTATAAATATTTAGAGTGCTATAAAGTACAACTGAGAAGAGGTAATATTTAATATTAGGAATGTTTCAATTATTGTAATGCTAGCAGATATAATTTTTGATCATTTACACACTTTTAATCTTTTCTAAATATTACCATATTTATTTCTTATATAGGAATTACTACAGATATTTTATAAATAGGATAGAATCCATAAGCCCTACAGTTACGCCCACTTACCTACAATTCGCAATTTGTTCTATTATGGTTATTGCCATCAGTACCTTTTGGTAGAGATGGAAGTCAGTGTGCTCTGCCCATGGAGTAAGGAAGCTTAAACCTTGTTGGTTCATGCATACAGTGATTCTATATTCTATTACAGGTGAAGAAAATGAGTCCTAAAGCGATTAAACTTTTTTTTAACATAGTTTTTGTTTTGTTAATATATATATCAAATATACATGAAATTATGTTCAAAAGGGTAGATTATGACTACGTTATGGGTGGGAGCTTTAATTTATTAAATTTGTCTTCTGAATTGCAGAAACATATTACATACTCAGTTACAGAAAATACAGCATTAAAATCAATCAATTTTATATTCTACCCTGGCCCCCTTGCTGACCCCATTGTTTCTTAAATTCTTACTTATATGTCTAAGAAAGGCTTTGGATAAAAGAGGAAACAAGAGATTTGTGTATTGAAAATGCAGCTTTGAATATATATTGTCACCCTTTTTTGCATTAGTCTTCTAGGGCTGTCGTAACAGAACACCACACTCTGGGTGGCTTGATCAGCAGAGATTCATTTTATCATAGTATTGAGGGCTAGAAATTCAAAATCTGGGTGCCAGCAGAGCTGGTGTCAGGTGAGGCTGCTCTCATTCGCTTTCTGCTCTGTACAGGGTGGGAATTCAGTGCATCGTGCTCTGCTGGCGCCTCCTTCCCTCTAACAAGGGTACCGTTCCTGTGGGCACGTGCTGTCTCCTTTAACCTCAGTACAGTCCTCGAAGATCTTGTCTCCACAAGCGGCTACATTGAGAGTTAGGATGTCAGCACATGAATTTCAGAGGGTCCTCGTTCAGTCTCTAATGCAGTCTCTCCTTTAATGATGCTGAGATCCCGGAGCGCCGTTCCTTTCAAAATATTAATGAGTGCAGAAAAGATCCTACCAACTTCTTTCCTTTATCTTTTAAAGTTAAAATTGATATTAAATTATTATTTAACAATGTTTACTCTAATGTGCGTTTTAGATGACTGTCAATTCTATTAATGGAGTTCAAGCTTTAAAACACGACAAGAAATTTAAGAAAGAGCTAAATTGTTCTGCTTGTAAGAGGAAAGAAATACAATTCCAGCTCGACAGCTCTTTCATTCAGTTCTTCATTCATTTTATCTAAGATTATGAGTACATTCTTAAATTTTTTGTTTAATTAACCAAGTTAAACCTTGATTTTTAGTGAAATGAACTTGCCTTCTGTGTTCTTCCAGCTACAGGAAATTACTCCACACTGGTCATTTCAGACCTTTAGATTTTTTTTCCAGTCAAATGTGACAAGTTCAAGTACAACTACATGAGCAAGTAGAAAGAGAATAGAATTGAAGTCCAAATGTGAGCCTTCTTCTTTACTACTTAGTGTGATGTGAGGAATTTGCCTTATATTTTAATTCCTTGTTTCTAGACTAAGGATAGTAATATCCATCACATATGGTGATTATGGAAATTAAATAAAATAATTTGCATGGACATATTGTATTGTTTTGTTTATTCTAATTATCTTTATACTTACTTCGTGTTTCCCTGTCAGTTGATTTATTTTTGTCCATGGTCTCATGCTTTGGAGATGGTTTTCCAGCTTCCTATTCTAACACATTTCCAGTCTCTGTCTTTCTCCATCAGTTACATGAGAGCCATCTTCTTCTATATGCCTAGCTCGCTCCAAATTCTTGTGTCTTTCTCTTTGTCTGCTCTGCTCCATATCTCCACCTCTTTCTCATCTCTTTGTTATGTGCAGAAATCACCTCTTCTAGTGGCTCTGTGGAACTCACTTGTCATAAACAGCATATACCTTCCTTCTAAGCTGCAGCCCTAGAACCAGGAAGTCTTTAGCCTTCTCTTTCACCTTCACTTTGTTAAATTTTCAACATGTCTCATCCTCTGAAACGATAAATCTCTCCTGTAGAATGTATCACTAGGAGGGGCAGTGATGCTTTCTGTCCTGACTCAGAGTTTGGCAGATGGTGGAGTAGAGCATAAGTATCAGTTAAACATGTATGTGAATAGATCACTCTGTATTTAATTTCAAATAAATAACAATTTAAAATTTACTTATCTGACTTAGGATCTTTTTTAGGATCATATTTTTTAAATTTGGGCTGTTATAAGTTTAATTTTGTGACATTACATATAGTAGATAAAGATATCTAGAAAAGTTCCAAGTGATGAGGGTAAGAGACTAGAATTCACAATAGTTTGTGATGAATTTGCAAGTAAGAAAAACAATATGTTGTTAATTACAGCTTGGTCTCTATATTTTTTGGTTATGTCCATGTAAAGGACTGTTTTTCTCCATTTGACATAGCTGAAAAATAGTAAGGAATCATATTACTATTGTTCTCATTCCAAAATCCTGGTTATATTGAGGGTATCTATTAGATCTAAAATGGGATATACTGAACATTTAATTTATTTTTAATACAAAGACATGTGATCCTTTGACAACCAGCAGCGAAAGCTTGAGGATAATTTTACTCACTGAAACTTGATAGCATATGTTACAAAAGCTAAGAATTCAAGAACTTTTAAAAAAAATACTGGTTAATTTTGTGGGAAAATTAACTTAATCTTAAGAAATTCTCTAAGTTATCATTTATGAAATTTGTTCCTAACTACTGAAAAGCTATTTTATTTCAGGTTCAGGTAATAAGAGTAAAAAATACACACACACACGCACACACACGCGCGCGCGCTCCCACTCTGGATAATATCTATGTAAAAGGGAGAAAACAAGTCTGAGAGATACATAGTGGAACTATTTGTTTTCCATCACTGTAATTATGGCACTTAATCTCTTTTTTAATCTCTTCTCTACCCTATAAAAACTTAGTTAATGTAATTTTTTTGTGAACAGAATGTCAGAGTACATTACTTCTTCTTTTTCATGTTAAATGTGTTCCATGGAATTGTTTCCCTGGTTCAACAGGTTCCCAGTAGATGGCACTATTGTGACTATGTTGTTCTACCTAGATAGGAAAGTGTCAGGAACATTTTCAACTTCAAAGCGTTTGTAAACAGTGCAGGATAGTAGCACTTGCAGGGTTGTCTTAGAAAGTAAGTACACCTGTAGTATCTAGAGAATAAGTCAATTGCTGAAAGTCAGTAAATATCATAAGAACCTGCATAATGTGTATGTGTATTTCCTATCTCATATTTGTACCTTTACATTTATTTTAATAAAGAGTATGTATGGGTATGACTCTATATTCTTTCATCTATATAAATATGCAAATATGAATATTTCACTTTATAAATACACCGTGTGAATATATACGTAACACTCATTTTCTTTCTTGGGAAAGGGGTTGGGAATTGAACTCGGGGTTTTAGCACTTGCTAGGCAACGCCGTACCACTGAGCTAAATCCCCAACCCATCATCATACACTTGCTTTCTCCCTCCTCCTAAAAAGTCCAGAAATCATTCAGACTATTTCTCTAATCTGTTAACTCCTTGCTCTCTAACGTTTTCCAAATGTATTTTAGCCGTGTGTGACTCACAGCGTGTGTGACTCACAGTGTGAGGATCACTAAATGTATTTTGTATGTCAAGTCGGGTAAACTTCTTTGCTCCATGCTGAGGGATTTAGGTTTGTCGCACCTTAATGTACATGAATTACTTAGACTGAACAAGGCTTCTAGATCTAGACATCTATGAGTAAAACTTACAAAGTACTATATTTAGTATTCTATGGTATTTATCATCCATTTTGTATCTGAAAGAGCTATTGGCAAGTTTAAAATCTAAAATTAAAAACACATTTTTTTCTCTAGAAATAGAAGTTTAATTATTATTAGAATTGGATAGTCCTTCATAATATTTTAAGCTGAGATCTGAAAACTCTGTGGCTTTGAGGCAGGGGAGCATAATGATAAAAAGCCAAAAAAATTGGCATCAAATAAAAGTCAGTGGATTTTAGTGCCCGTCACTTATTTACTTGTGATTTTTAATCATTAACATATAATATTTATCTACAACTCTTACTGATTTTTACTACCTGTATACACTGTGGCAGACCACAGAGAGACAGAAGGTCCCAAGAGCTGTAGGCAGCGTTTGTCCCCCACTGTCCTATGAGAAATGCATGCAGGACAGTGATTGTAGACCCAGAACATAAAGGACATCAGCCCTGTAGCTTTCACTTCTTGTGTTATCCAAAGTAGTTGATGTATTATCTGCAATACTCAATTTTCCGATCTTCACAGGGGAAGTTGGTACATACCTGGCAGCACTGGTGTTACAGATGTAGACTAAACAGTATCTGTGTGATTGGGTATGTGTGTGCACTCGTGTGTGGTGCACAGATTCACACACAGTACCTGTTACAGGGAAGTTCAAAAGTGGTGGCTGCATGGCTGTTACTACCCGTGTTCAAGATGAGAGTTAAAAATAGCAGATTAGTTATGATACATGTTTTATGATCTTCACAGTTTTCCATATGTTAAGATTCTTTCTTCTTTTCATTGTTGATGTTTTGAAAATATTTTATTAGTGCCTGTTAGTTTTATAAAATATTGGGTTTCCGTGTATTTTGATCACATGCACCCCCCTTACGTTCCCTCTCTTCTTTACTCTCCTCTGATTGTCTCCCTTCTACTTTCATGTCATCTTTTTTACATTGCACATATCTAGGAGAACATGTGATACTTGCCTTTCTGCGTCTGGCTTATTTTGTTTAACATGATGACCCTAGTTCTGGCCCTTTTCCTGAAAAGTGTTTTCTTCCATATGGCTAGATCTATGGAAAAAAAAAATATATATATAGATAGATAGATAGATACACACACCTATATATAATATATGCAGATATATATATATATACACACACACACACACACACACACACACACCAATATACACAAACACACACACACTTCTCTATCCATTGATCCGTTGATGGGCACCTCGGCTGTTTACATATCTTAACTACTATGAATTGTGCCACAATAAACACAGGATGCAAGTATGTATCCTAAGTTTAAAGTCCCAATTTTCAGAGATTTTCAATTACCTATGTCTACTTTTTCTTTTATTTTCATCCTGGGAAGCACCACAATTTCGGAATAACTTGATGTAATATGTGAACATAGCTAATGGGGCATTGTGCAGCTGCCACTCTGAGTCCTTGGCGTAAGGCAGGCCCAGAGGAGGTAATTTCGATTGCAAATTCCAATAATAAAGGATGACCACTGCTTCTCATGTGCAGATAAATAGCCTTCTCATTCTTTTCCATCAAGCTCACAGTTCATGGAAGTGTCTTCCTAAATAACAACCCAAAGCACAATCCCACTTCCTCCACCTTTAATCCATGCGACATTAGCTACACACTTGGGTGGAGTGTTCTCTGTCCTTGTACACTCCAGCACTAATTCTAAGTTGGTCCTGTGAGACTGAAGCATTCTGTAGTTCTAAAAGATCTTTGGGAACCAATTATAGAACTTTTTCCTATGCTATCTTTTCAAAGTCTTTAATTCTTCATTAACCAATGTTTGGCTTGCATTTGACACAGAGTATTAACTAAGATTTGAAAAGTCGCTCATTTGCACAAAATAACTTGGTAACTTATGAAGCTTCAGGTATTTCTACTTAGCTTAATTCCATATACATATTTGATAATGACTTTAATTTAAAAAGTTTTTCTCCAAATGGTCTGAATTTCAAGGCTGAAGAACTTTTGGGTAGCTTTCTATAAAAAATAAAAGTTTGTGTATGAAATAGTTATTATTTTAATATGTGTACTTAAAAGTCCAGTAGAGTATTACTGGGAACTTACGAAACTGTGACGAAGCATACTGTGATAAGATACACTTACAATGAAACTTCCTGCTTCCTGTTTTCATTTGATACTCAGATCGTAGTACAAACACATTTCTAATCTGGATTCAGATTCCGGTCTCTACTCTTACCCTCTTTTATGTTTTCTCCAGAATAGGCCTATTTTTACTTACCTTTTATTTTCTACCTGCCACCCCCCAAACCATTCCTTTCACCAGCCTTCCATTCTAGAGCCTTCCCCATAGCAGGCAGTTGGAAATCATAAAATTAAACAAGAGAATGTTCAGCATTGCTAGAATATGGCCTTATGAGAACATGGAGACCACTTGTTTGGCTGTATTACTGCCAAGAAGGAAGGAAAGAAAGGGAAGGAATCAAAGAAGGGAAGGATGGAGGGAGGGAGGAAAAAGAACCATATTACGTACTGTTCAACTCCTTGCTGGTTAATAAACCAAATTACGTATTTGACTTTATACAGATCATAACTTTTCAGGACCTTGGTTTTCACATCTGTGGAATGACAGAAATAATAGATTTCACAGAGTATTTTTGAAGTTTAAATGGAAAGGTACTGGTAAAGGCTTAATGTTGTTCCTGGGTCATAACTGACTAGTAAATAGCTTTATCATTCTTGCTTTTGTTCTTGTTGGTGTTATTTATTAAGTGTAAGCTTTATGTCTTATTATTTCTGTGTTCTTCACAGCTTTAAAAGTCTGAGTTCTCGGAGCCTACTCGGGAGAATAGGTCTGTCTGGTTGGGTAAACTCCAAATAAATTTGCAAGATGTGTGCAAATAGTAATTGTATCTTGGACAACAGAAAATCATACATGTAAGACAATCTTTCTCCTTTTTCATTCTGAGATGAATTTTTTGGAAAAGTTTTTTTCTTTCTTTTTCCCAGAGACAATATGATGATGTATTATAGCAGCACCCAGTAGCTTATGAGACATATTTTAAGTTTATTGGTCTGGAAAATAGGGAAAATATTATTATGTGCTTCTTAGGGTTGTGATGAGCAAAAAATAGTACAAGCAATTTGTTTAGTACACACATGATCAGTGTTACAGGGATGTTAACTGTTATTATTATTTTCTATTTTACAATGGCATATTTCATTGCTTCTGTTTCTAATTCTTAAGGAACACTGGAAAATCTCTAATTGTTATGCATAAATATATTTGGACATTTCAGAATCCTGCCTTTCATATACTATAGCTATTATGTTAATGCTATTAGAGAATCTAATGCATGTGCAGACAAGGCAGATATTGAAAGTATAGTTGACCTCTAGATGAGTCAGGTTCCAGGGTACAGCAGGCGTTAGCATTAATGTTGTACAGTAGCCCCAGGGAGGAACAAAGATGGCTACTCTCTGGACAAAGACAAAAAGGAAATAATACAGCATTATTCAAAGTTGAGGTTAAAGTTAATCGGAGCAGAGAACTTGTCAACAGTTGGGAATGTAGTGTGGGGTCAGTGGTTAAAGGAAGGCTCATTTGCTGTTTTGTGGAGTGATCGGTACTAGCTTGTCGGTTACGCCTTGAGATGGGAACGTCGAGGGCTGTGTCTTAGACTGAATTCTTCACATGCAGACTGACGGAAAGATTTATACCAGTAATTTATAGGAAGTGTTTCTATAAACCAACACTACGGGAGAAAGTCTTAGAAACGGGAGGGATGAGCTATGAAACACAGTTTAGTGAGGTACCATATTGGTTTATCCCAACGAGTTAGTTTCTAGGACATCATAAATCCAACTGTAGACCTGTTCGGGGTAAGAGCAAGGGAGCTCCCTTGGGATCAATCTTTGGTTAATGTCCTGGGTTTAAAAGTCAGAAAACATCAATTCTCAGGCACTACTTGCTTACCGTTTGCACAGGCAAACATGCTCTGGTGTCGCGACCACAGCCTGGTGACAGCCAAGTGTTGACAGAGGGACGGAGAGGATGCTAAGCTGACACTGAGAACAGAGGCTAAGGAGCTGTTTCAGGAGATGGGGCAGAGCACTGACAGATTCTGCTGCAGATGGGGTGGCTATCCTCGTCTAAACGTAAGAAGAAAAGCTGAAAGTTAGTAAGATGCCATTGTTACTTCCTTGCTTGGCCTTTTTAAAAACTGACTTTGGCAACTTTCGAGGAGCGTTTGTATTTCTACCAATAGCTCATTGTGTATGTTTCTGATTCTTAAAGTTTGTTACTGTGGTTTCGCATGCGTAACTAAAAATAAACTTCTCAGAGATCTCTTGAGGTACATGGCATCTAAAATACTTGCACACCTATTTCCTTTGTGAAATAATAATAATAACAGCTCTAATAATTAGGAATAACATGAAACCTGTCTCTCACTCTAGAGTCAAAGCACATGTACTGCCAGCTGACTTCTGAGTCTTAATTAAAAATCTGGGAAAATGTTCTTCCATGACCAGTAACTTATGCGGACATAATTGGATGGCAGCTTTGGACAGTTTGAAAATGCTTGGTCTGCCTGGTATGGTGGTGCAAGCTTGTAATCTAAGCAATCTAGGAGACAGAAGAATTTCAAGTTTGAGTCCACCCTTGGAAACTTAACGACCTAGCAAGACCCTGTCTCAAAATGAAAATAAAACAGGGTTGGGGATGTGGTTCAGTGCAAAGGCCCAGGGCTGATTCTCAAGTGCCACAGAAAGGAAGGGAGAATGGACAAGAGGAGAAGAGAGGAGAGAAGGGGAGGGGAGGGGAAGGAGAAGAGAGGAGAGGAGAGGAAGGGAGGGGAGGGAGAGGAGAAGAGATGAGAGGAGAAGAGAGAAGGTAGAGAGAGAGGAAAAAAAGTGCCTGGTCATAATAATTTTTATTGTTATCATTATTACACATTAATGATCATAGAACAGATAATTCTATTTTACATTGCACATATAAAATATATGATAAGACCCAATTATCTATCATTCCCATTCTCAAAATATTTTGTTGTGATTTATAAAATTCTGCAGGCACTGGGTAAGTTTTGTTTCCCCAGGACATTCACTCTTAGTGTCAGGCTTGCTAGAAAAATCTATTTAATTTGATTGTTGAAGATAATGATGATGTTGCCATGGAGCTTTGTAGCTTAAGCCATGAATAGTTAATCCATTCAGCAATTGGCAGAAGCTGTGGTTCAGCTAGAAACCTGCACTCGGGAGCAATGCCAGTATTTACGTTCAACAGGAGCGTTTTAGCTTACAAAATGTGAAGTTACAGGTATGTTTCACAGAGTCCTTCATGTGCCTTAATTTTGTTCTTTTCTCATTTCTACCTTTCCCAAATCTTATTATTTTTCAGAATTTCATCCAGTCTTTCCCTGTTTGCTGTGAACTGAATGTGTCCTGCACCACACACACAATTTACATGTTGAAGCCTGAACCCACCGACCCCCCCGCCCCTGTGATGGTATTTGAATGTGAGGCCTCTGGGAGGTAATTAGGGTTAGAGACAGTCATGAGGATGGAGCCCTCATTATGGAGTTAGTGGCCTTCCAAGGAGAGATACCAGGGAAGTTGTTCTTGTTCTTGCTCTTTGCCACATGAGATACAACAGGAAAGTGGCTCTCTGCCAGCTGGGTGGAGGTCTCCCACTGGAAACAGACCATGGTGCCTCTCCAATCTTGGGCTTCTCGGCCTCTGGAAATGTGAATGAGTACGTTTGTGTTTAAGCCATCCAGTCTGTGGCATTTTGTTATGACCACCTGAACAATCTAGGACACCATTCTTAACTTTCCAGAACCGGTAGCTGGAATGAGAATAGAAGGAATTAAAAGAAAAGTTAATCAAGAGTGTCAGCATTTTAGACCACATAGAAAAATGGAGGTAACATGTAGGTCCCTAAGTTTGGTGAACAACATAATGAATGCCTTAAAAAGAAATGTTCACCAGACCTTTGCGTTTTGCTAAGAGTCAGCCGTAGCTTTTGAATCCAAAGCATGCTAGCAAGTGACTTTAGCCTGATATTTATGTGCTGCTTAGAATTCCCACTTTTGCCAGTAGAACATTTTGTAGTAGCATTTAAAAACATAAGCATTTTATTTCCCGCCTCCAGAGAAGAGAGCTGATTCATGATGAGTTCCTCTGTCACTCCCTTCACCATATGTCTCTTCTTCGTTATTGATTTCCTGTTGGCATTAAAAGGAGCAACACATAGGAAGGAGTAAGAAGAAAAGCTTTAGAGTTAATGATGAACTTTTGAAAAAGTATGAATCAGATTTTTTTCTTATAAAATCTCTTAAAATGCATTGCAAATCATCCCTTTCATATTTTGTAGAAACTTGTATTGGGAGCATTGATATTCTTTCTCCTCATTCTCTAAAATGTTAAGTAAAATGTTGCAAATGGGTTTATTTTTATGATGCAGTGAGAGGAGAGGGATCCTGTGGGAAGCTCATGAGAGTCTTGGGACGGAATAGTGCGGCCTACCAAATCCAGCTCAGATGCCCACAAGCTCTGAACATTTAGAATTCCTGACGGAGTGTTTCCTTTGCCTCCTCCTTCCTCCCTTTCTCTGTTTGACGAGACTTGTGTGTGCTGAAAGAAGATTATTTGGCACATCTGTGCTCTGGTTTCCTGTTCATTTTTGTCAGAAAGTGTAATCTACGTTCATCAAAGGTCTACACTCGTGTTTTGGAGTTGCGCTAGTGGGGCCGTGATGGTGCACGATCACAGTGTGTCGCCGCTGCCCGTGTCCTTTGGCATAGGAAACACTCAGAGGTCATTTCTTGGCTCGTTTTTGTTCTTCCTTCACCCTGCTTCACCCTTCCGAGTACATTTTGATTTATCATCTCAGTGAAATGGCTTAGATTTATGTATCCTGTACCAAAAACAATGATGAAGTGGATGCTTTCCTAGCGTGAATTACAATGTATGAAAAAAGAAAATATTTCGATTTATTTGACTGTGAGTAGACAGGTCAATATGCGATCAGAACTTAATTCTATCATATATTAATATAACTTGAATATTCAACATGAGCACAGCCTTTCATCTGTTTTTACGTACCTTAGGAAAAGAACACATGTTAAAATTAATGGAGGAGTTGCTTTTTACTGATATATTTTTAACTGGTTTCATATATAAAAGTATCAGTTTTAACCTAAGGAAATTGCGAATATTTGATCATGTCAACCAACAAAACAAGCCTAACAACTTGAGTTGGTTTGAGTTCATAGTATTACATTATTTTAAATGCAATTGTGTTTTGTGTTGTCTTTGGGATATTTCCAGTTTGATAGACATCACTTTTCCTTAGTTTGAAGCTTTTGGTCTCTAAAAAGTGCAATTATAGAAGAATGCATAATTGCAGATTATAAGACTATAAGGGAGAAATTTGATAAGGAAGATTGGTGTTTACAGTGAGCCAGTGAAAGCCATGTTCAGTAAAAAACATGCTGACCAATGCCAATATTGTGACATTTTTACACCTCATATTGGAAGCAATGAATCCCAACTGTCCATTTCTAGGTATTGTCCTTGTTAATATGAGAATGTGTAGATCGCTCCTCTCCCATACAGAGGTAAAAGGATTTATTTGCATTATTGCAAATAATATGCTTAAAAATTAATGTTTCCTGTGTTTAGTTCTTCATTTCCTTTATTTTTCTTGCACGCTGGCTACTATTCTAACCATTAGCATCATCAGCGAGGACAGATCACTTCTTATATCCTAATATAAACAGATACCTACAGACGAAAATGAAGTAGCATCCTTGTGAGAAGTGACAGGGACCGGAAGGGAACATAAGAGGATTCTTCAGGTGCAGTAGTAGGCTGGGCTTCCTGGAGGAGACTTGCTCAGTGGGTCCTGAAGGAGATGCAAGCATGGAGGTAACTTTATCTCTAGGAGACTAGAGGCAGATAAGACAGGACCTTTTTAAAATAGATTTGTATTAAATTTATCCAAAATTACACAAACTTACAGGCCATTACACAAATTTACAGATCACAATACATTGTGCCTTCTGCTTATGACTATGAGCAGTGTAAACAACCACATAAATGCAGCATTAAGTCACAACTACATAAAGTTACTGTAGTACCTAGTATATGTGTCACTGTTTTAATTTTGGGTTATTAGGTTTTTGTTTTTAAGATAATCATTATTCCTTTGCATTCCCATTCCCCTCCCCCTTCACCCTCTTCTTGTTCCCTTGGGCCCTTTGCATATTAGCTTAGATCTGACCCTTTGCCTTTTTGTATCCATTGTTTACCCTTTTCTTTTGTTTGTATTTTGCCTCACTCAATTGAGGGATATCATATGGTGTTCAAGCTTGTAAGTCTGGTTTATTTCACTCAACATTGTATTTTCCAGGTCCATCCATTTTCCTATAAATGACTCTAGTTTGCCATTCTTTATAGTGGAATAGTATTCCGTTATGTATAGATAGTGTATTTTGTGTATCCAGTTATTTATTGTTGGTATACAGGTTGCTTCCAGAATTCAGCTATTACAAATTGTGTTGCTATACACATTGTTGTGCAAGTATCTCTGTAGTATGATGTCTTTAGATGTTCAGGAAAGATACCTAGTAGGGGAATGGCAGGGTCATATGGGATTTCTACTTTCAGGCTTTTGAGAAATCTCAATACTCATTTCCATAATGGTTGTACTAGTTTGCATTCCCACCAACAGTGTAGGAGGGTTCCCTTTTCACCCCAGCCACACCAGCATTTGTTATTATTTGACTTCCTGATGATTGCCCTTCTTTCTGGGGTAAAGTGGAATCTTAGAGTTGTTTTAATTTGCATTTCTCTAATAGCCATAGACGTTGAACATTTTTGCATATATTTGTTGGCCATTCGTATTTTTTCCACTGTGAAGTATCTGTTTATTTCTCTGGCTCATTTCTCGAGTGGGTCATTGATTTTAGGTAGTTCAATTTTTTTGAGTTTTTTGTATATTCTAGATACTAGTTTTCTAAGACAAGACTTTTGAGAAGCAGAAAAAAAGCCAATGACCATGAAGGAGAGAAAGATGGGAAAAGAGAATGGAAGGGGCAGATTGGAGTGAGTGGGTGTGGAGAATATTCTCTATCCTTATTTTTCTTCTCATTCAGAGCTGTTAACTGTAGCCACTTTGTTTTATAATTCTGTGGTGCATTTGGGCTTTAGGTAACTTTTAACCTGTTCACCTTGTTGGTGTTCCCTTTTGTGTAAGTTTCTTTATGCTTTCTAGCACATCATTTTCCAAATCTTTATTGCTCTTATCTCATCTAATTTACCTCACATTCCTTTTTGTATTTTCTTTCATGGAAATGACTGATACTTTTCATATAGCCAACAAGTTTTAGAGTACATTCAAGGTAATTTCACATGCAGCTATAAATGGAAATATTCAGAGTGGTGTGGACATGGGGTGGGTCCTTATTTTGTTAATTTCAGAAGAAACAACTTAATTGGAGTGGAAGACAGGTATTTAAAAACCAGAAGAAAAAAATTTAGAGCAAAGGAAAATTTTAATGGAGATACCTTTAGTGAACATAAAACCAGTGCTCATTTTCTACATTTTTTGAAACATTCCTGAATATTTACTAAAATAAAGAACATATAAAGGAGATATTCTATTGTTTATTTTAAAAATACAACTAAGTCAGAATTTAAGACATACTATGTTTAACCTGTTTATACAAGTTTGTCATTTAGAATTTAAATTATATTTCGAGGTGGAAGATAAGAGCACTCTTCTGACTACAAATGGGTAAGTGGTAGAATTCTCACTTGCCACAAGAGGTCTGTGTTTGACGCTAGCTGCTTGCAGTTTCACATGGGGCCTCTTTCTTGAGCTTTTCATACTGTGATTGTCATTTAATGGGGAGTCAGTGTTTCTTTACAGATTAATGAATGAAATAGTGAAGTTTTAAATGTATAATGCAACTATAAATGCTATATGTTAATGTCTGTTAGAAAGTAATAAACTCAATATGCGTTTCCCTAGTAACAAATAATGTCTATGCATTCATTTATTTTTACTTTTTATTTCTTTAATTTTTAACCAAGAACATATATTGGTACCATGTACATATAATGATCACATTCATCTCATTATTTTGTACCTGTACATGATGGATCTTGGTCCCCCCCCACCCCTCCCCTCTGTTCCCTTCATCCCTGTTTACAGCAGGTTTATTCACATTTCTCCATGAATTCCCTTTCCTCTTTCTTTCCTTTTTTCCCTTCCTGCTTTCCCCCTTCTCTCTTTCTAGTGCTCCTCTCCTTTGTATATTATCTTCCTATTGTATCTATTATACCTCTGTCCTATTTACACTTATAGAGTACTACATCACCATAAAAAAGGATAAACTAGAGTCATTTGTATGTAAATGGATGTTCCTTAAGAACATACTATTAAGTGAAATAAATCCGACACTCATGAGTACACATCAAATTGTTTCTCTGATATGACTATGCATTCATTTAAATGCTGGAGTTTTTTAAGTTTTCCTTTCCATTATATGTCTTTTCTTACAGGGAGGTAATCTCAGCTCATGTGTTTGATTTGATATACTACTCACATGGTTAAAAAGTCTATTGACCAAATCAGTCTCTCTCTTTATTGCTTAACATTTTTAGATATATTTATATTGTTCAGGCAAAGGCAATATTTTACATTGCTTCATAGAATTAATAAATTAAATATAGAAATGAAACCATTTGTTCATTGTCATGTTACTCAGGATTGGCATGAAGTAAGATGTATGGAACTAATGTTTTTATTGGCACACTTTCCATCGACTATGCCACTTCTCAGGAATGCTAAATTGAATCAAGTGAGTACAAACCAGCCGTAAAACACTTTTATCTGTTTATCGGTTTCAGAGCACCTTAACTTCATGAAAATGACAGTGTCTTTCCGTTCTCTGACAGTTCTTCCTTTTGAATTATGTTACTTACCCATAATATTATCTATGGAATTCCAGAATAAAATTCTAGTAGGGAGAATTGTAAAAAATAATTTGATAAAAGAATTCATGAAGTTAAAGGAACTCAAACAGCCCATGAATTTTTTTCGTAGCTTAAAAATACCAGCCACGTTAAAGCATCTTACATAATAAAAATTCACATACGTGGGTCTTCCTCAAGTATTATACTGCTCTAGACACTTTTTGCTGGTAAATAAAGCTTTAAAAATTGAATTACTACTTACCTCTAAATTTTATATTTTAAACCGATATTTTGAAATAATGGCATGCCTTGTTCTACATAAATATTTGTACATTTATTATTACAGACTCAGACTCATACGGTGGATTTTCGTTTTTAAAATACGCTAGTGATGAACTAACATTGTGCAATATTTTCTAGAACGTTCCTACTTCACAGGTAATGCCATATTTATTAGCTAAATTGTAAAAAAATACTTAGAATTAACACCCAAAGTACAGAAATCCAATTTGATTCTTCAGAATTCTGTTGTCTAAATGAATATGTTTTAATGTCATTAGAAACAATTTCAACGGGAAGCCCCTTCTAGGCGTTCATATAGTTTGATAAATACTCTTAGAATTATGTTTTAAGATTCTGTGAGACACCCTCCTGTTGTCAGACTGACCTTTTCATTAACTTTCGTTTTCCTTCTATAGAGTCCTTAGTGATTATTTCCATATTCACCAGTGTCCTTGCTTGTCCTGGTTCCACAGTAACAGTGAACTAAACTTTACTAACATCAGATTTGCAAGTTTAAAAAATGTCTACGTATTTTCTCTTGTTTTCACGTACTTATTCTTTCTAAGTACGTCAGTTGATGGATAAGGCATAATTTACCTCATGAAAACCCTTATCTTTTCCTCCAAGGATTATATTTATTTTAGTTGAACTTTCTGCGCATTTTAAACATGGTTTAAATTGTATTACAAATGTTCAAGGCGATTTCGTTTCACTCTAATAATTTCTAGATTATTTTGGACCTTCAATATTTGTGAACTTGGGCAAGCATTATTTTTTGGAAGTGACTTATTTTTATATAAAGAGAAATCCCTGAATTTTGTGGCAAATTTTATGCTTTTTTCTTTTTTTGTATTTTTGCGGTTTTTTTTTGTTTTTTGTTTTTTGGTTTTTTTTGGTGTTTTGTTTGTTTTATAAATACCTCCCACACCTCTAACGATTATTGTTTACATAAATGAAATAGTCCCAGGAAAAGTCCTATAGATGTCTGGGTCATATATTCACAGGAGAGAACAAATACCCCATTTTTGGAAAGTTCATGTTGATCACATTCAATTACAACTTGTTGAAAATTGTGTTGTAAAGGTCCTTTTTTACATTTTCCTGTGCCTAAAACAGTTCATGAGGAAAAAATTAGCTACCATCAACAAATAGAAATTCTGTTTAGAAAGTAAAATTTTAATTCTTTTGGAAAGGCTTTATAGACTTATAATAATCAGAAAATAGAAGAGATTTTCTGTGTATTCCTTTCAATAGAAGACGGCACTTTAGCTGGATGCTTGAAGTAGCAGGTGAAGAAACCTCAAATTGGCTTTATTTCCAGCCACACCGAACCACTGCACCCTCCAGTCAGATTCCACACTTGCGCACGCGTCCGTTCCTCTGCCTGCCTCTGCCCCTTGCCCTCATCCGTTGCCTGACCATCGTCCTTCCTGCCTCTCGTGTGCTGTTGCTGACCCCTCAGCTTGGGATTTTCTGTCACGCTCGGTGCTTCGCTGGAAACGTATGACTCTCCCAGCACGTGGTCTGTGGATAAGTATTTTGGACAGTGCTCTCTCCTAGACTGTAGACTTCTCAAGGGCAGGGATGCTCAGGCTGCCCTCATCTTTGCCCCCTTGGACCCAGTGTGGTAGTGACCCATGGCAGCTGACTGTGGCCTCAGCACTGCCAGGCGAAGCAGCCCCGAGCCTGGAATGTGGAGGACCGAGGGAAGCCAAGGCTGTCTCCGGGACTGTTGGCAGATGAACACCGCATTGACTAAAATCTTCACTGTGTGGGAGGCAGAATAAAGGGGAAGATTTATAGAATATCTACAAAGACAAAGTTGAAGCTAGTAAAAAAAAATGAATGTGGTGTCTGGGAAATTGGATTCCTTAGAAAATAGGGACTTTAGTATAAGGGAAGATGGTAGAAGAAAAACAGTTCTGCAAAATAATCATATTTCACCTGATTTGGCCGGGCATTACCTGATCAGAGATGACCTGGAAAAATTCTCTATGTGATGCAGTATTAATGGCAAAGACTCCAAAATGTGACAGGAAGGGTCATTTGTGTGTGGGTGATAACTAAAATTGTAAGGAACAGATAAATAGAATAGTTTTAGGATTGAGAAATTTATTAAAGAGGAAGAATGAGACAGAGACACACAGAGTCTTAAACTATAATTTAAGAAAGAAGAGCTAAGACCAAGAAAACAGGAAATAAGACTTGGCTGAAAAGTCATGGGTATGAATAAAGAGATCAGTTGGTGTTTAACTCTGATGATGAAAAAATACAGTGATAAAGAGTGTACAGTTTTGATCAGGCTCATATTATTCCATTTAAACTTGGGAACAATCATCCCTTGTTTTCCCCAGAGAAGTCAGTGGAGACAGAGAGCAGGTAACTTACTCAGCATCTCAGAACTAGTGAATTTTAGAGTTGTGAAGGGAGCCCAGATAGAAAGGACCTCCGCAGTCTGAGCCTCATCCCCTGCCCTCTAGACTTGGGCTTTAAGCGGATACTCTGTAGTGTGGTGATGTAACTGTCGTGGGCTTAAGAAATGTGTTCATTTCATCTCTTTTATCTTCAAAAATTGTGTAAAATAAGCAGGAAGGGTGTTACCATCCTCAACTGAAAGGCACAGATGCATGGTTAAAGAAAGCAGATTTTTCCCTGAGAATCCACAGCCTATAAATCATAGTGATCCTCTGAACCAGTAGCTTTATTTCTAGAGACATCGCAGTTCCACTAAGCCAGAGCCCCCCCACAGAGTGGTTCTTCAGAAAACAGAGTGGGAAAGTCAGTATTTTTATTGTCAAACACTGACGTGGATGTATCTGGTCTACATACGGGCATCAGCCAGTGGAATCATATTTAAAAGTCATAGTAAATTATGTATTCTTACATACTGGGTGTGCACATCCAGAGATGCAAAAGGTATTTTGTGAGAAGTTTAGCACTGTGGATTTTAAAGTTGAAAGCCTGTGGCTGCCTTTCTAAAACCTCTCTGTATTAGGTGCCGATGCATGTGCGTTTTGTGCCCAGAGTAAGATCGTGAGAGCTGCAGCTCAGTGCTCTTGTAGGAAACTTTGCTTTGTCACCACAGTGCTGGTTGATTTCTTTGAACAAATGAAATGAAGCCACGTGGCAAAAAAATCTGAGTTTACATCCTTCAAGCAAAGCCTCTTCTACCAGTGATGGTCACAGTAATTCCTAGAGATTTACCAGTAATGATTTGATACGAGCAACACATCGTTGCTTCCCTCCCTTAGTCTTTCCCCCACAAACACATACAGAACGTTATC